>PVJA010018262.1:0-40253 GCA_004027025.1 Myocastor coypus | reverse complement strand
TCCCTCTCTTCTTTCTTCTTGTCAGGATATCCCATGTGTTCTCAAGAGGGGCTTCCTTGATTTACCACCCTCTCTTGCTGGATGGATGGGGGATTGGTGTAAATTGATCTACATTGAATTACCAGTGACCATGCACTATCTTTCCTAAGGTGTTTATGTTTAAGACATTAAAAGAAGGGGATAATATTTAACAGAAGGAGGTAGGTTCTTTGGTAGACTTTCAGGGTTGACCTGTAGGCTGAAGGAAGTTGGATTTTCTGGTGCTGCTCAGACTATATATACCATTCAGCCGCTTACATTGAGGTAGGCACACCTTATGAAGTCATTAAACACACATCTATATCTCTTACTTAATCCTCTTATTTGCAATGAGGCTGTATTATAGGCTTGGTGAATAAAATCTAGAAAATGCAGACGTTGTATATATTCTGGAGCTTTCAATGACCCATCTGAAAATTTCCACAGAAAAAATATTTTAAAACTGAACTTTCTCTACTTGTATCCACACAGCAACTGTGGAAGTTATCACATGTGAATCTGGAAATATCCAGTCTATGTAGCAGCCCTTGCTGATTAATTTAGCAATCGAAAATTCCTCCTTGAATTTTTCCACACAGTAGATGCAGGTTCTGGATTCTGGTTTATCTAGGTTTGGAGCGCTGTCTAAAGTTACTCTATAATACCAAAGGTGATAAATTCAGATTTTAAAAAATCAGAACACTTGTTTAGTTAAAATATGTGACTACTAGTTTCTAAGGCAAAATACATTATTGAAACTTTTATTTTTTATACAAATGCTTTCTGTACTCATAGCCTTAGACTTTTCCTCCTAGCATTAACCATTACTTGATTTCTTATTCTTCAGTGGCCCAAGTGAAGTCAATATCACATTGGACTGAAACTAAACTTGAAAACAAATGAACTAAGGCAGTGGTTGAACCATGTCACCTGTCTTGTCCATCTTTCTTCATCTTTCCTCATAATAGCAGTTTGTAGGGAATGACCTTGAGTCCATTTTCCATCTTCAAACCTCTAAGTTACTATTGGGTAAAAGAAACTAGAAGTAAGCTAAACAATATACCTAAGCTACTAATTATGTTTCAAATTCCATGGCCACAGCATGCATTTCATGCTAAAACTAGAAAATATTCACAACTTGCAAAAATATTTATAGTCAATTTTTGAGAAACATATTTATTTATCTGCTATATATGAAAAGTCTCATTATTGGGCTTTAAGAAAACTGTGAGAATGTAGTTTCATGGCACAGTTTTGACTTTTTCTGAAGTAGCTAGCTTAGAGCTACTTAGAGCATATAGTAGAATTAGATGATATAGTTTAAAGTAATGTGTCCTCTGTGGTTTTGACACAGCTCTTATGAGACTTAGACAAATGTTTCCTCATATACTTTACACAGTAGTCCTTATTTTGAGAAATCTCAGGAAACCATCAAGTGCTACTATCAAAGAGGTAAATGACTAATTGCAACTAGCAAACCATTGCTTTCCTTTCATAGCTGTGCACAAATACAGATTCATTTCAAACTTCAAAATTGCATGCCATCCTACTATAAATTCTTAATTGAACAATGATAGCAAAGCAATTATACTGACACAAACATTTATGCCTTCTTCCATGAGAAAAACTTAGAGAAGATAAAATAAAACAAAACAACAGAAGCAGTGCAAAAGTAGGCAAAACAACGTGCTTAGTGAGGTAAGACTTGAATACTGGGTATAAGAATGAATGAATTAAAAAAAGAATGAATGAATTAATAAGAGCAAGTCATGTGGAAGGCACATACAAAACTCTGAAGGGATATTTTAAATTGGAAGAAAAATAAGAAAAGGGCTAGTTACATTATGTTTTATTTGGACAGTGTTTAGGAAACATTTCTGTTCTTTTGTAGATGTTGTCTATCATGATTTTTAAAATAAATTGTGCCTTGGGAAGAGCAGGTAGTGATCAATTGTTTAGCTGAATGGTTCTCAGTTGGCCTTCCCCTCCCCTTTGTTTTTCTGTGACTTCCTTCTCTATCTAGTAAGGCCTGCTGCAAGACTGACTTCTATGGTGTCTTTGTAGGGAAAAGGGTAATTCCAGGAATACCCTAGCACACCAAAATCTACTGAGACACATCGTTTCAGCACTGTAGGCTCCAAACTGCTGCTTGCTGTCGGCCACTTTTGGGTTTCACTTTGAGCACACAAAGGTTAGCATCAGTGGGTGCTGATTTTCTAGATAAACTACAAAAAGAAGGAAAAAGAGAAAATATTTCTGGAAGAGAGTAAAAAAGAGTAAAGACTAGCACAAGTGGAGAATAAGCTCTGATGCTCAAGAAAAGGGAGTTGAAAGGGGCAAAATTGGAGAAATAGGAATGCTGAAACAGACTTAAGTCTCAGTCCCCTAAAATCTCACAGAATTCATCTTCGCACCAACTAACCAGGCTGCTCTTTTGTCATCCACGGTGAACTTGGAAACAGGCTATCTCAGAAGTGGGTGCAAGCCTCAGGGTTCACTGGGGCACCCAGGGCCAGCTCTTTGGGGTGGGCTTCATGACTTGACATGCTCCTCCGGCCAGAGCCGCGCACAACAAAGAACCGAGCAGGCGCAGGGGGTGAGCATAGAACTGCTACTGTCCAGGGCCAAACTGCCACGTCCCCACATAACCAGCCCTCAGGACACGCAAGAAGAGATTTGGTCAGCCCAGTCACTCTTTCTTCGACGTTTGCAACCTCAAACCCGCATGGAAGGCCCCGGATATGTTGTCAGCCTGCCCAACACCAAAGCCCCGCGTTGCTCGGAGCGTGGATAAGCAGGAGCCTTCGGGCCCATCCGGTCTTGGTCCGGACTGAGCAAGTTCCTTCCACCTGGGAGCAACCAGGCTGACTGCTGGGCCAGAAGACGGTGCGCAGTGCTAACGCGTGGCCAGCTCTGCGCTCCCTGGCTGTCACTGAAGCCTCGACTGCCGTTTTATCTGGCTGAAAAAGCTACTGAGACCAAGGGAGAAAAAGCTCCGCAGAGGTCGCCTCAGTCCCTGGCATACCCCCAAATCACCTTTTCCCCGAGTTGTCAAGAAGCAGTCAAGGAAATACAGAGGCATCTGCCATGGTCTAAGAAGGGAGAAGGAATGGACGGGAAGAAATGAAATAAAGGAGGAAAAGAGAAAGAACACTCGCAAGAGACCCGCAGTAAGACTAAAAACTTGGTCTGCAAACATTCTTGCACTATTTGAAACCTTACCAAACCTTCTGCATGTCTTTCAAAATGAAAAACTATCCTCTAATTGTCCTGGAGGACCAAAAGCTGGTCGCACTCGCAACATAGTATTGTCATAAACCGAGGACACTAAATGTCATTAAACCCAACATCAGAGTTAATAATTGCAGTGTCCATCTCTTCTGTAAAATGTATCCAATTTCCTAGATCATTGCTTTCTCTCTCTCTCTCCATATATATATGTATACACATACATATATATCACATATATCCATATACTCCTATGACTGTACACATACAATATTAATTTGGGATTTATGGCCCTATTGAAGGAAGGAAGTATTTAAAATCTGATCTACGTCTAAAAAATTACGTTGGCTATGTGCACGGAAAGGGATGCACTTTGACGCTGAATAAAAAATGCCAGCAAAGTTCACAAACAGAAGGGAAACACAAATTGTAGGAGAAAGAAGGTTTGGATTCTTTTTTTCCAGGCACTGTGGTATTCTACTTGGAGACCAGCGTATCCTGGAAGCCAGGTGCCTGCTTCGGCACCGGCCTCTGGATCCCCTACACCTCGGGGATCTCCATTCCTCGTGCCCGTGAAGGGGTGCGTGCGCGTCCCTGAGTTGAATCTCCGCCCAGCCTGCAGGCTTGTTTCCAGGACCAGCTGCCCCTCCAGGAGCCGCGACTCCAGGAGGTGCGACTGAGGCCCAGGGAACACCGGCTGTCCTTCCCAAACCTCTTGCGGCTGCCTAGGACAGGTTTTTCAGGAGGGCGAGCAACTTACTCAACATATTGGCTTCATGGGAACCGTTGACTTTGCCATCTGGGTAGATTTGCAGATGAAAACCAATGCCCACTCTGCAGTAGAGGCTACCGGTCCGGCGCCCCGAGGGACTCCACTGGAAACTGCCCTGCTCTGAGCCGCTGTCCAGGCTGCCCCGAGCAGCCGCGGGGGGAGAGGGTGCAGGAGAAGACGCGGAAGACGTCGCGGCACTACTGCTCTGGCTGCTGCTGGACTCTCCTGGATTCCGAGCCTGGGCCTGGAGTCCGGGTTGCCCTTTCGGGGCCACACGCTTCTCTCCGTGAGCCCAAGCGCTGAGGATCAGGTGGCTGAGCAAGAGGAGGAGGAAGGACAAGCTCATTCTTCCAGCCGCGGGGGTCCTAAGCGCATCTTGCAGAGCTCGCTCTGGGCTCCGGAGCCCCCGCGCGGCTGCGCGCCTCTGACGCTGCCCCCCTCGCGGCGCCGGGTGGACATAGCCTCGGGGAAGGCAGAGGGAGAGGGAGAGAGAGAGGCCACCCGAGCGGATCTCGGCTCTGGCACTGGGATATTTATAACGCCAGTGATCTCACTGCTCCGTGCACGCCTGAGGAGCTTCCCCTCACCCGCCGCTTTGTGCACTCCTTGGCCGGTGCGGGGAGGGAGCCTCACGGTCCCGGGGGCGGGGGTGTGAGGAGGGAGGAGACCCAGAGCGAGTGGGAGGGGATGCTAGTAGGCCCGAAGACGTTGCACCCCGACGCCCGGATGCGCCTACCCCTGAGGCGCGCACCCGGGTGCTCCTCGAGGCTGGGTCACTGCTCCCCGCCCTCACCCCCTACCCCGTCCCGGCTACTGGACCTTGTGCGCTCTGGGAATGTCCCCAGGCACCCCAACAGAAATGGTATGGAAACCTGGGATTGGCTTCGCGTCCTCTCCTGCGCACCAGCGTCCTGGCCACGCAGATTCTGCCCACCTAGGACCCAATACCAGTCCCTATAGATTCTATGAGCTCATCCATTTCCCCAGAATCTTTTAAGACGGCCTCGTGCGCTGGAACCACACAGGGCAAATTGGAAAGGGTCTGGTGGCGCGGTTTGCAGGGAAGGTTGATTTGTTAGTGATTCCCCAAGGCGATAGGGATGGGTTCCTTGAGTTTGGAAAGCTGCCCCCTCACAGTCCCACGACTTGAGCTGCTTTCCTTTTAGAAGCTCTGGACGGATAGTGCAGAACATTATGCCTAGTTTGTTTTCCTCCTGGGACTGTGAAAACGAACGCGCGTGGGAGAGCGCACGCATAACCACGCGCGCACACAAGACACCCACCCACTCTCCGACCTACGCAAGACTGGGCATCGACACATGTGACTGACTGCCCAGTTGTCCCCTCGCTCGAGGCTCCCCTAGCAGGAGGGATTAGCTAGCGGAGCGCTTCAGCTTTCTCACTGCTGCCTGAGACTTAGGGTGGACCCTAATGAATGATTAATGACGCGCACCCTAGATCTCAACCTTGGGAAACCTGAGAGTAGAGAATTTCCCTGTAGGAAGAGCTCCCACGTTATCTGAGAAATATACCTGACTTGCATTCTTGTAATATTTCTGTCTGACAACACACCTGAAGCTTTAAACTAAGCTCTGATACATTATTCATTAGCCAATTTAATGAAAAGGTGGCGATCTTAACTGATAAAGGCAATTCACACAAACCAAAGTGCATACTAAAGATATGGCCTCATCCATCATTGAGTATCCATCCGCTTAGGATCTCCTTTTGCAGCAATGAAAAGCACGTAAGATGCATGGAGATTTTTTTTTTTTTTTTTTTTTCCAGGACTGGAAATCTTCTATGGACAGAACACTTAAACTCAAAGCAGCTGTCATACAGAAAGCCACTGGTAACATTTTAAAGCCGCTGTGGGGAAGAAACCACATGTAGAAGTGCACAGTATAGGGCAGAGTGTCTCTGATACATCATAGAAGATGATGTTGGGGCACTGAGTCTGGTGTTCTAGGTGCCAGCTATATGCTTCTGGCTTCCTGAGCTGAATAGATAGGGTCCTACACAACCTGGTCAGACACTGAGATCAGTGGCAGGGTCCCTCAGAAAAGCTCACTTTGGCTAAGCCACTTCCTTCCATGCTGACTGACTGTGGGATGCTAACCATGGATGCTAAGCCTTCTGAAGGTCTCCCTTCAATCTGGGCAAAGCCTTGGTGCTTCTGGTGCCATCAGTAAATTCTTTCCTGTGTCACCCAGACTACTGCCAGTGCTTAAAATGACAACGATTTTCCAGAGCAATTCTGTTCACTTCTTGCCTCCCACCTTCTGAGGACAATGAATCTAGTGCCCTCTTCAAAGCTAGGAAGTCAAAGGGGCTTAGGCCAGGTTTCTAAAGCTGAGGTTAGGCCTTCTAACTTTTCCCCACTTCTGCAGAAACTAGGTTTTGTGTTCCTCTGGTTCCCTACAAGAACCAAGTTGGGCATGAAATCCTTGTTTAGGACTTGGGGTTATGACTCAGTGATGGAGTGCTTTCCTGGCATGCTCAAGTCCCAGGGTTCAATCCCTCCACCGGGGGAATAGAGTGCTATGTGGAGAAGACCTAGGAATACCCAAATATCTCCTCTAAGCCTACTTCTTTCACGTGGAAGATGGCAAGCTTTTGCACACTGTTGAGGCCCAGCAGTTTAGGTAGTGAGAGGGAAGGACACAGACACTAAGAGGAGCCAGGGACCAGACACCCCTGTGGCTGTGATTAAATCTGGGGAGCCCAACCTGAGTTCAGCTCTCAGCTGTCTTCCATCCTGGAAGAGTGGGGCATGAGTGCACATCCCGAATCCCCACTGATGCACATAAACAAGTAGAGTAGATATCACTGAGTTGTGTCAGATTTAAGACAAGTAGCTTGTGAGGAGCATACATTGGGCTTTGGGTCACTAGAAGGACTTGAAAATCTGAGCGGTGGGAGTGGTAGGATCACAGTGCTGGTCCAGAGCTGCCTGCTAGTTTCCTCCATCTGCAGCTCCTGTGAGATGGGAACTGGGGGTCTGAGTCCCCATGTGGTACCTGGGGAGTCCCATATCCTCCCTGTCCCATGAGGAGTTTGTCTGATCTCCACTCAGCTGTGTTCACAACAGATCTGGGGGCAGGGGTTACAGGGAGAGGTGGAAGGGAATCTCATTTCATTGTCTCTTTGAGCTGGCAAATAGAGAGAGAGAAGGAAAGAGAGAGAGAGAGAGAGAGAGAGAGAGAGAGAGAGAGAGAGTAAAAGCCTATACTACATTTTATCTAGTGATTGTCTAATAGCTGAATCATGCAGAGCCCTCTGCTGGGAACATTCCTCAAGTCCTTTTAATAAGCAGAGAAGCTGGTCAAGGTCCCCAAGGTTTGTGCAGCCACAAGTAGGCACCTGGTGCTCTGTGCTCAGTTCAGTTTCTTAGTTTCAAGTTCCAGTTCTCCTGGACAAGGAGAAGGTACCGGCACCTGGCTACATGTGGAAGTGAAGCAAATGGTCCTTGAAGACTGGTGCTTATGGATCACCACCTAATAGGGTAAGGAAAGCTGTCAGTCTTATAGGCACCAGGCTCTAGGACTGCATCTCTGCTTGGGTCCCATCCCCTTAGGTTTAACTTTTCCAGTACCATCTCTTAGACTTCTCCTAAATGCCAGGATCTTTCTTTCCAGATCTCTCTTAGTTTTGAAAGAAAGAAAGAAAGAAAAAAAAAAAAAAAAAAAACCAGCAGTGAATTCTCCTTGCCTCTTTTGTTACTACAGCAGTGATCCAGTTTTTCACAACAGGAATCAAGTCCAATTACCATATCCTCCACCTGGAACCCAAAAAACTCAAGGAGACAGGCTGGGTGAAGACCTCGGTGCCCATCATCCAAGAGGCAAGTTCCTTACAACCCTCCTGTGTGATCGACCAGGGCCTGCACATCCTGCAATGCATTCTGGTGAGACTTAGCAAAGGACAAGAGACAGTGGGTAAGCTGCAGTCAGTGACCCAGGCTATGGCGGGACAGTCCCAAGAGACATTCCCACCCATACATGAAGCAGGCTGTTCTGGGGCAGGTGGCTTCCACAGGCTTCTGTTTACAAACCTTCCTGAGACTGCAATTCTGATCCGAGAGGTACAAAGGACTCTGGGAAAGCCATCTGTTTTTTGTTGTTGTTATTGTTGTTGTTGTTTGTTTGTTTTTCTTTTTTCAGAATCTTTGTTTATTCACTCATTTTTTTTATGGCCGGCTCAGCCCGCCCTGAGGGCGGGGCTGGCATAGCATGTGGTGCCGGGGATCGAACCATGGTCCCTGAAGCAGTCCAAGCTTCCTCAAGCAGGTGCTTTAGACCACTGAGCCATCCCGCCGGGCCCAGCCATCTGTTTTGAAGTTTATTATGCTATACAGTTGTAAAGCAAAGCCTGATTTTCTTTGTTTGATCCAAGTCATCCAAAAACCCAGAGGATTTCAAAATGGTCTTTTTTTTTTTTTTTTTTTTTTTTAATTTTTATTTATTTATTTTTTTCTTGTTTCAGAACCTTTGTTTGTTTATTCACTCATTTTTATGGCCGGCTCAGCCCGCCCCGAGGACAGGGCTGGCGCAGCATGTGGTGCCAGGGATCAAACCGTGGTCCCTGAAGCTGCCCGAGCTTTCCCAAGCAGGCGCTTTAGAGCACTGAGCCATCCCTCCGGGCCCTCAAAATGGTCTTCTGAGGAAGCTGCCAAAACCTGGTTTAAAAAGAACCCTGTGGCCCTCTCCCCCTGTCCCTGCCACTTTCTCTGCTCCACCCAGCCACAGGCCAACATGAACCACTCTGCTCACAGCTCCCTTGGGAGCCCAAAGTGATCTCTAATCTCACCCAAGTTCTAAGGCGGCTAAAGGCTGTGTGGGCTGAATGTGCTACTCTCAAATCCATGTGGAAACCTTGATTTCCAATGTGATGGTATTTGGAGACTCAACTGGGGAAGGTAATTAGGTCAAGATGGAATTAGTGCCCTAAAAGAAGTGACAAGAAAGACCTGGTTTCACTCCCACTCTTTCCTCCTAGGTAAGGAAATTAGAAAGAGGCTTGTGAGCAGCCTTAGGTGTGAAAAATACACCACATTTCAGCCACCGGGACCAGGGTGTTCTTGTTATAGATGTGGGCACTGCCTTACAGAGGGCGCACTCCTGCTGGGAGAGGAGTCACGAGCTGACCCGTGGGACCTTCAGTCCACGCTCTTGGCATGACTCTCTCCTTCCTGTAGGCCTGGCATCCCACCAGCCCTCTTGGCAGCTACCTCAGTGGTGAATTGCCTGTGGCTAAAGGAGCAGGCTGAGCAGGTTGGGAAGGAGGAGGAAGGTGGGAAGGTTGGCTGTGTGTTGGGGGTCAGACTAAGGGGAGAAGCATATTCCTGTAGGTGATGTAGTGAGCCCTGCTGCCAGACTCAAGCTTAGACCTCAGCCCCCTTCTCCAGTATCCACTACTTTTCTCAGAGGAGGGGATTGTTTGGAAAAGGCCAACCATAGCTACTTTCTTCTATACCCGCTGAGTCAGAAAAATCAAGCAGCCTCTGCTGCTAAATACAGTCTCAATGAATTCAATGATGTCATCTATTTTCCCCACAAAGCTTAGCGCCTGTGCTTTCTAAGTAGTCTGGTGACTTTTTCTTCTACATTCTGTTACATCCACACACTGAGTCCCTAAGCACCACACATTCCCAGTTATTTTAGTGCACAGAATCCAACTGTGGTAAATAGCTGCTCTTCAAGTCCTAGAAGGCCAGCCATAGAGGAGCACTCCATACTGTTATGCATACAGCAGTGCAAGTTCAAGGATGAGATCAAATCAATAGCCCTTCCCCTAAACAAGGCCTACTCAACGCTTTGTGACAGGTTTTATTATTGGCAAGGTCTGTATCTAATGATATGAAAGAGGTGTGATAGTTGCAGGCTTAGCTCTTCATTGTGTTGTTGATGAAATAGAGGAAAGGGGAAGGAGGGGAGGGGAGAAAAAGGAGGGCACAGAAGCTTAAGCAGAAGGGGTTGGTTGGAGATCTGCTATTCCAATAATTGTAGCACTTTGACATTTACTTTGTACCCAGAAAGCAAAGCCATAAGTAAATGAACATTCCTTCAAGAAAAACGAGGGCTGAAGTTCAGGCAAAAGAAGGTACAATGTCCCTTTCCGAGAGATCTTTTGGTGCCAAATGGGAAAGGCAAGGAGAAAACAGAAGGGGATGAGCCCTCCTGATGCCAATCATAGACAGACAGGAAGCTGCTGAAAGAGGAATGAACCTACCTGCTGTCTGTTCACCAGCCCGTCCAAAGGCCATTTGTTCAGAGAGTAACT
This sequence comes from Myocastor coypus, assembly GCA_004027025.1. Classification (NCBI taxonomy): domain Eukaryota; kingdom Metazoa; phylum Chordata; class Mammalia; order Rodentia; family Myocastoridae; genus Myocastor; species Myocastor coypus. The sequence goes on along the minus strand of PVJA010018262.1, from coordinate 29,953 downwards.
TAATCAAAGCTGACCTGCTGGGCAGTGGAAGAGACTAAAACCATGCTGTACTTTATACAGGAAGGTGCTTGTTTCTCTATTACATTAAAAGGAAACTAGGATAAAACTTGGAAATGTAACTGTCAGGGCAAAGAGAGAACATGTGAGACACCTTCAACAATAACACGAGCATACTCACTTTGGTTGAGGTGTGATTTTGTTCCCCTTCCCCAAGAGAATTTTAGGCATCACCTTCTACAGAAGTATTGCTTGCTGGGGCCTGGCAGGATGTCTCAGTGGTCTAAAGCACCTGCTTAGGAAAGCTTAGGAGGCTGCAGGGACCGTGGTCTGCAGGGACCGTGGCTTGATCCCCAGCACCACATGCTGTGCCAGCTTTGCCTTCAGGGCAGGCTGAGCCAGACATAAAAATAAATAAATAAACAAACAAAAGTTCTGAAACAAGAAAAAAATAAAATAAAATAAATTTTAAAAAAAGAAATATTGCTTTCATACTTTTCTAGGAAGTCAAAAGTGTTGAAGAAGAGAAAGATAAGTAAAGAAAACATTGTCTTATTGTGGCCTCTAGAAAGAAAATTATTATTATTATTATTATTATTATTATTATTATTATTGTATAGGATCTATAGGGTCTCACTATGTGGATCAGACTCGTCCTCATTCTCCTGTTCTCCAGCCTCTCAAGCGCTGGGATTACAGGTGCTCACCATGCCCAGTCTCAATTGCTGTCTGAGCATGCCCTGGGGGTGGGGCCTGCATGGCACACCAGTAATCAATCCCGGCCACTGGGCCCTGCGTAAGGAGGTGTTTTAGTCCCCTGAGCTATCTGGCTGACCCTGAAAAGTAAGTTACTTATGAATAATTTTGGTTCCTCCTATAATTTTTTTGCTAATTGCAAAATAATAGCTAGCACAATAATTGTGGACTGTTCATTCAACAGTAGCATAAAATGCCTGATAAATCACAGTATGTTAAAAACTAGAATTGAGCTCCCTTTGTGACCATACATCTGTAATCTGAAAATAATGTTGATGAAGTTTTTTTTTTTTTTTTTTTTCCACAAAATACTTATGTTTGTCCTTCCAGTAGCTATCTCAGATCAGCATGAGGAGAGGTTCCTAACTTAGCTTCTGAAAACAGAGAGGATGATGAAAGGAGAGAGTCAGAGAGAGAGAGTGGGAAAACCAGAGAGAGAGAGACAGAGACAACAGGGAGAAGCACAGAGAGACAGTGACAGAGAGAGACAGACACAGAGACAGAAAGACAGAAACAGAGAGATAGAGACGGGAAGGGAGAGATGAGACAGGGAGACATACAGAAAGAAACAGAGAGATAGGGAGAGAGAGAGAAAGAGAGAGAGAGAGAGTTGCAGTTTTAAAAAACAACAATCTACCTTAAGCAACACGTCCTTTTGTCTGTCCTATCTTGCATGTTCCCATGTGACCCTTAAAGGAAGGGACTGAGGCACACACAGCACATTCCAATGAAGACTTGGTGATAGCTGACGGGATTTCCTGATGGCAGCCAGAGGTGCTATGGAAGGTCACTCGGTGCAGCGTTTGGGGTCGCCCTAGGATTGCACTTGATTACTGAATAGCTGGTTTACTTTTCTCACAGAAGGAAATGTCTCCAGTGGATGGTAAGCTCCTCAGGGCACACTTTTTCAGTAGTCCCTGGCTTCTTTATTGTCTCGCTTGTGCACAATAATATACATCCTAGATGAGGAAATTTATAGGGAAGATTTCAAAAATGCTTAATAATTACTTAAATTTCTCCCCCAAAGAAATGCAAGCTTTAGCATTTAAAAGTGCATTGTAATGCTAGCTGACTGGCTGCCTGCCTGCCTTCCCCCAGCCTGGGAGCCTGAGGGTGGGGAGTTCGCAGGTCTTTGTGTTCACTCCATTTGCACCACCATAGCTCTTAATTGCAGAAATCATTTTTGCAAATGAGCTTTTTTCCTTCTCCAAATCCCTGGCTTTTGGCAGGCTGACTCGGGCAAACACCTGTTGTCTAGTTATAAAGAAAAGCCCCTGTCAGTGGACCCGCTAGGTACTAGCACAGGGGCTATCATTAGGGTCTTGGGAAAGTTCCCTACTGTCAGAAAAAAGAAAGAGCACCTGTCGAGGGCCCAGGAGGGGCAAATGACAGCTACTGACTTCTGAAGAAAGATGTCACTGAGTCTGGTCTCCTTCCTCTGCCTACTCCAGGGAGCTGCAGCCAGGGGCAGCAACATCTGTCAGTGCGTGAGAGACTGTGGTCAGATTCCAGGAACATTCCTTTTAAAGGACACTTTTCTTTTACAGAAAGATATGAACACTTCTACAGGGGAACATCCAGGTCACAGCAGTGGAAGAGAGGGCATAAGAAATAAAGAATCAGCAGCAGAGAAAAATGTTGACTTGAAAAAAAAAACAGACATAAATTTCAGAAAGTGAAAAATCTTCATGGCCTGGTTCTGTATAAAGAAACAGGTAGAGCTAGTTTAGTCGACATCACTGGAAAAGTCAGAGTGAGATCCTGAAGTAATTACTTTTTCTTGGACTGTTTAGATATTTGTATATGGCTCATAGTCAACCTTGTAAAAGGGTGAAAAATGAAATGAAAAAATAGGATTGGGAAGAAACAGCAATTAAAGATTCACATCTTTTAAAGATAAATATCATTAGTAGGGGCCTGGCAGGATGGCTCAGTGGCCTAAAGCGCCTGCTTAGGAAGGCTTAGGCGGCTGCAGGGACCTCGGTTCAATCCCCAGCACCACATGCTGTGCCAGCCCTGCCCTCAGGGCAGGCTGAGCCGGCCATAAAAATAAATAAACAAAACAAAAAGTTCTGAAACAAGAAAAAAGTTTTTTAAAAAAGATAAATATCATTACTAGTATTTATTTGAGATACCCTAATCTTTTGTTCCCCAGGTCCAAGATATAGGCAAGTCTCTGGGTTTAGGAAACTTCTGGAACCTGCCTAACTAATCCTGTGGACGCTTGGCTGCTTCACAGAGCCGGGTGGCAGGGTGGCTAAGGCTCCATCTGCGTCTGTTTCCAGCTGGAACTGTGCTCTGAGATACTCCGTGGGAGCCGCCAGCCTGCCCTCCTCCTCCAGAGACGCTGCTTCCCTCTTCTGCCCCACTGTCTCTCATTAAACTACTCTCCTCTTCTCACCTTCTGGCTTGCTCCCACCTTTCGATATGCTTGGTATTAAATACCAATGGAAGATGGGGATGGATTTGCTTGCTTCAGTAGCACATAGAATAACATAAGGGTGGATTAAAAAACTGTAGTCAGGAAAGAGGACAATGAGAGATCATTAAGAAAACTTTTAATTCTGAGATGCACTTATTTATTTATTTATTTATTTATTTATTTATTTATTAATGTCGGACTGGGTTCAAATTCTTGACCTTGCACTTCATTCTTAATTCCCACTCCCACATGCAATCCATTAGGAACTCCTTCTGGCTCCATTTTCCCAGCATACCCAGAAGCCAAATCCTTATCACTCCACCTCAAGGTTCAAGTTATAGTCATTTCTGAAGTAGACCTGCGCAGAGTAGTTCTTCTTGCTTTTGATGTTGGCCCCTGACACTTTATTCTCAAGGCAATGAAGTAATCTTCACTAAAGATCAGTTAATTTATGCCACCCTTGGGGCTGGGGAGATAGCTCCGAGGCACAAGTGCCTGCTGGGCAAGTGCAAGGTCATGAGTTCGAACCCTGGTCCCACAAAAAACAAAAACAAACAAACAAACAAAAAAAAATTTATGCCACCCTTCTTTTTTATTTATTATTTTTATTCTTGTTTCAGAACCTTTGCTTGTCCATTCACTCATTTTTATGGCCGGCTCAGCCCACCCCCGAGGGCAGGGCTGGCGCAGCATGTGGTGCTGGGGATCGAACCGCAGTCCCCGAAGCCGCCCAAGCTTCCCCAAGCAGGTGCTTCAGACCACTGAGCCATCCCGCCGGGCCCCTATGCCACTCCTCTTCTGAAAATTATCCATCGCTTTTCATGTAACTCAAAATAAAAGCTAAGGGGCCCAGCGGGATGGCTCAGTGGTCTAAAGCGCCTGCTTGGGAAAGCTTGGGCAGCTTCGGGGACTGCGGTTCGATCCCTGGCACCACATGCTGCGCCAGCCCTGCCCTCGGGGTGGGCTGAGTCGGCCATAAAAATGAGTGAATAAACAAACAAGGGTTCTGAAACAGGAATAAAAATAGTAAATAAAATTTAAAAAATAAAAGCTAAATCCACAATAATATGTATTGTACCAAATATTGGAAATGTACTACTAATGTATTTTGAAACTGTCACATTGTTATTTCTTATTAAATGCAATAAAAAAGAAAAAAAAGCTAAATCCTCCCAGTGACCTTCAAACTCCTACTCAGTCCCCAGGCTCACCATATTCAGACACTGCTGCTTACTCGCAGCTCTGCCAACTGCATGGCTCCTTCATCACCTTCCATGTTCGCAAAGCCCACTTCCTCTGCCACCACTGCTCTTCCCCAGTATAACTGTCTGTCTCACTATTTTCTTTGCCTCCTCCAAATGTTTGCTCAAATGTCTTTTCGAATCTCACCAGACACATTGGTAAAGTTGCATCCTCCAAGTACTATAACATCATTCTGTTCTTCCTTTAAGGTCTTTTCTGCAACAACTTTTAATAAAGTATGGAACTCCTACTACAAACTGGGCATTCTGATCAGTCATTAATTCTCCTAAAGCTCACAACAACCTTATGACAAAGGAACTGTTGTCTTGTCTCTTTGGGATTGTTACAAAAGGTGGTGCAGAGGATGAAATAATTTATCCAAATCACATAGTAAGTAAAGAAGCCAAGGTTCAAAATCAGTGTTATTTCAGGAACTTTTGTAGTTCTGCATTGCTGGATTTTATTCCTCAGTATAAAAGATTTCTGTATTATGAATACTGTGTGTTGTCATTTTCACCTTGCTAGCATACCAACTCAATGAGTGTGAGAACTTTCCCTCTGTTTGCAAAATTTTATTTACAAAAGACCTCAACTGGTGCTTAATATTCATGTTGGTGCTCAATAATTACACGCTAAGTGAACAAATGTACTTGATTGAGAATCTTAGCTGCTGCCGAGTTTAAGATACATTATTTCAGAAGAGATTGGGCGTGTTCAGGGTGGTATGGCTATAGACTGAGATACATTATTTCAGGCTCCCTCTCAAAATGTCCACTGCTCAGATGCTTCCACTTATACTTTGGAAGACTTTAAGCACAATAGATGTTAAGGTCTAAATACAAAATACCTCCAAAGACTAACATGTTGAAGTCTTGGCCTGCAGCGCAGTGGCACTATTCAGGAGTAAGGACTAGAGAAGTGACTGGCTCAGTGTGTTTACAGCTGAGCAGGACCTTGTCAGAGGAGCAGGTCCCACCAGGGGAAGGACCTTAAAATGCATATCTTGTCTCTGGTGGCTTCTTTGCACTTCCTCTCCCTGCTTGCTGTCTGCCACAGCTAAGAACTTTTCTTTACCACCTGCCCTCTACCATGATGGCCACCCTGGACCCAACAGCAAGTGAGCCAACTGTCCATGGACTGAGACCTCCGAAACCACAAGCCAAAGTAAACTTTTCTCCTTTGGGTTGTTTTTCTCTGTATTTCATCACAGTGATAGAAAGCTGGCAAACACGGTGCAATAGAAAGACAGCATTTTGATACATTTTACTGCATGCTGTAATTGTTGAGTGTGTGGAAGAGCACCAGAAGTGCCTCTTTGATTTCTGATTGTGTTCAGTTCTCTGACAGCCTCAGCCATCCTTTCAACACTGCAAATGGAGAGGGCACATGGGAGAAGATGCCAGGAAGTGGAGTGCTCCTTGATATTCGCACACACCACGCACCGCTTGGCCCATTAAAACCTATTTCTGCTATGAAGTTCATATGCTCAGCACCACATGCAGAAGAATTTCAAGCCAGAATGTGACAGAAACAAAGCCAGTTCTCTATGGTACTCATAGTGGAAAGCAAAACAAAGAGACTGTACAGCTAAATAATGCTAACAGCGCTTCAAAACTTTATCTGAAATGACAACTCAGACACAAATGAAAAGGACTCCTAGTGAAAACTATAAGGCTGAATTTTAATTCTCCAACCCTTTTATACACACACACACACACACACACACACAGGATTAACTGTGTGGCCTTAGTTAGACTTCAGCCCCTCGTGTGTGCTCTTGGTAAAAGCAAGGATAATAATTTTTCTTTGATGTTCTTGGTTTTTGTAAGAAAATAAGAGCACAGGTGTTACTGTGAATGTGACATTATCACACAAACCTAACGTCTATGTTGTGTTTCAAAATAATGTGCTTTACTGACATTCAAAAACCATTTTGCCACTGTACAAATACAGAAGTATTTTTGTTACTTTTGCCTAGCAGAAAAGCAAACAGAAAAAAAATTAATAATAGTGTACATCATAATCTGTGACAGAGGAGCTTGGTCCACTTGCTTTGATACAAGGCTGGGTTACAAACCCTTACAGGTATTTTAGCAGCTGAAAGAATTCGAGGGAACATTTGTGGGTTACAGAAGAGATACGATTTCTCTGCCTTGTACTGAAGGGTGAGACAAATGGAAAGGAGATGACTCAGGTAAAGTAGCCCACCTGGGCTTTCTGTTGCCTTCACAAAGCATGCCATTTTGTACTCAGAGTTGTATAAATGCAGTGGAAGCCACTGATATGTTGTCTTTGTTTCCTCTCAGTCCACCAACAGAAACAGCACTTTACAGAGCCTGTGATCTGCGGAGATAACTTGTCTACGCCTTGGAAGAGAGGATTATACCTTGAGTTTGCAGATATCTTTGTATTCTGGAAAAGATACCAGAAAACCTTTGTAGCATCCATGGTAGTTAAAAGTATGTGTCATCAAATAAAAGGTATAACCTCACACTGACTGAACTGAATAAATTTAGGGCTTGTAATTTGCTAAAGAAGAACAAACTATAGTTCATCTTCACTTCCATTTCTCCTTTAATAAAGCCGAGACATAATCTTGGAACTTTAAGAGTATACCTAATTTGTGATACACGTTTTAACGTTTTAAAATGTTTTACTTACTGCATTATTTGATCTGCAATATGATTTGATTTATTTGGAATAAAACACATTTACTAGGACAGATCATTTCAGTGAAAGTTCAGAGCTTATCTAAGGCAAAAATTAAAGGATCAGTGCATCTTAAGAAAAATAATAATCCTAAAGGAACAGCCTATTGCAGTGTTAAAGTTCACTATTTTTGAAATTATTGTTAACAATATTTATAAACTCTGTGAAAAGCGAAAAAGATAGCATTTAACTTGAGCAGTAAAAATAACAAGGGCAAGGGGCCAGGGAGATAGCTCAGGGACAGCAGTGCAAGCCCTGAGTTCATCCCCTGGTTCTGGAAAAAAAAATCACAAGGGATTTCTTTTGTCATAAATACCAAATAGAATGACATCAATGACACATAGAAAAATGATTATCCTCCAATTTAACAACCATAGTGCATGAGGTTTACAGATTGTGAAATGATGGTCTCCCACACCTTCCTGGTGCAGGACTGATGCTGCCTCTGCACCCATGTCATGAATTCTCCCAGATAATGTGGCCATATCTCTTCTGGATAACAAAAACATGTTAAACTGTGCTGGAAGAAAGCTCTAAGATGACAGCCCATTTGCCTAATCAGTACACTACAAACACATTCTTTTGCAGATTTCCCTACCCTGCCTTCTGAAGCCATGTTAAAGAGATCTTGTGTTGCAAGCATAAGACAATCAAACTAGTAAAAACAGAGCAAACATTCTGTTTATGGGGAAAATTGAGTTTTTCTAGGAGGCACATCTAATTCTGAATTCAAATGTGGCTTCTTGCCCTTCAGTCTGAAGCTCAGAGATCAACTAGACCCAGTAGTCCATGTCATACTTAACTTGTATTTTGCTTTATTTTGTTTTTGTTCTTTTAAAAATTTGCATACTGTAAAGCTCATTCTTTTTGGTGTACTCCTTTGAACATTGTAAATACATTTTAATCACTATGATCAAGATCTTAATTTGGTTTTAATTGACCTTAAGTAGTAGTATGATGGTGAAGAATTAAAGTGTACCCTAAACGTCATATATGTTGACAGGTGGGGCTTTCAAAAAAGCATTTGGGTCATAGGGGCAGTCTCTTCATCAGTGTACAAAGCTACAGATAGTCACAGCTGAAAGTGCTATTAAAAGGTGGGACCTGTAGGGGAGGGCAGTGAGATAGCTCAGCAGACTAACTGCCTGCTTAAGCCCTTCAGCCTGCTGAGCTGGCCACCAAGACCAGGTGTGGTGGTGCACACTTGTGATCCCAGCACTGGGGAGGCTGAAAACAGGAGGATCACTACAGGTCCGAGCTGTATAGTGGGACCCTCTACCAAATACGTTAAAAAAAAAAAAAAAAAGTGGGATCTGATTGAAAAAGGCAGATCACTGGGAATGAGACCTATAAGACTGCATTCTTGTCTTAAAGGAACACTCTCCTCTCTCCCTTTCTGCCTCTCTCCCCTTTATCCTTCCTGGTTGCCACAAATCGAGTAGCTTCTCTCTACCAGAACCCCTTCCACTGTATGATTTTTTTCCTTAAAGCCCATCAACTGCAGACTGAGCTCACTATAAACCATAATCCAAATTCATCTTTCTTCCTTTAATTTTGTGATGTGGAATATTTTGTCCCAGCAGCAGGAAAGTGACCCATACAAATATTTGCTACATTTTAAAAGTGTATGAAATTCAGTCTTTCAAGTGGAAAACATGAGAAATGGGAAAAACAGTAGAGGAAATAGCACCTGTACTTCTAACTTCTAAAATCAATGCTCCACTTTATTTTTATTTATCTATTATTCTAATATTTCAGCTTAAAGTGGACTTTTTCAGGTAGGCTCTTCTTGACTCATTAACTACCCCAAATCCAGACTGTCCTCTCATGATATGTCTTCAGAATATTTCCTTCTTTAAAAAAATATTACTACTTAGCACAGCTGCCCCCACATAGTGGTTTCTTTTTTTCTTTCTTTTCTTTTTTCTTTTTTGTATTTTAGGGAAAGGTCTACAGGGTGTTCAGGTTCTCACTACTAGATCAGACTCATAGTGATCTGCCTGTTTATAGCCTCCCAAGAGCCAGGATTACAGGCCTGTGCCACGACATCCAGTCTCAATTTGTGTCTCAGTGCACCCCAGGGGTGGGACTAGTGCAGCAGGCCTGGGGATCGAACCTCTCGCCCCTGCACCTGCTTGGAGGTGCTTTAATCCACTGAGTTATCTGGCCAGCCCCACATACCCACATAGTGGTTTTCTACATACTCTTTTTACTTTTTTTAGAATTTTTAAATTTAATTTAATTTTATTTTTTCTTATTTCAGAACTTTTGTTTGTTTATTTATTTATTTTTATGGTCGGCTCAGCCTGCACTGAGGGCAGGGTTGGTGCAGCATGTGGTGCCTGGGATCGAACCGCGGTCCCTGTAGCTGCCTAAGCTTTGTAAGCAGGTGCTTTAGACCACTGAGCCATCCTGCCAGGCCTGGGTTTTTACTTTAATCCGCTTTAAAATCACCTGGAATGCTGAGTGTCAGTACCAGTCCAGATTCTGACTTCACATAATCAAGGCTTGAACATGCACCCATCCTCCTGCCTCAGCCTCCCAAGTGCTTGGATTACAGGCATGCACCGCCACACCCAGCAGTTTGCTGTTTCTGACAACTTTTTAACTTTCCTTAACACAATTCTTCTATTTGCATAACAATTTGCTGTTTATGCAGCATATTCAGGAGTTTTGAATTCCATTCTCTATATCTCCATGAAACTATTGTTTTATGGGTATACATTTTAGAATAATCTTTAGTTTCTACTATTATGAAAAGAAAATGTACACTGCTGTCAAACACAGTCTTTTATTCTCCTTACCCCATCTGTCTTTGCCACTGTGGAAAAACAGGATACTATGGGACACATCTTTTGTCTAGGAATAGGTGGTCTATACCCAAATGTTTGGTTCCGACTTACCTGAAAACACGACAGAGCCGTCTTCATTTGTTTCTGTGATCATAGCTGATGATAGTGACGTTGGAACCAGATTATTACCCACGACATGCACCTTCCTTCCCCCCCTTACGTGTTTTGATGAGAATCAAAGGTGACAACTTAAAAAAAAAAAATCAAAAGAAAAGAAAGACAAATTGGAGAAGTTTTGACTAGCAGAATTTATTTTGGTAAAGGTCACAGTTCTTAGAAAGCCAGGAAGAGAAAACATCCTTAGCACAGGGACCACCGTGACCCCAGAGTTGGGTGCCTAGGCACCTTGGCAATACCACCTCAAGGACAGGTGACTTGATTTTCCCCAGATGTCACTGTTCAGTTGTCACACCGTCCAGCAGAAGACAGTGATTAGAGGAAGCCTTTCCTCCTCCTGAAGGAGCCTGGCCAGCAATGAAGGCAGTGGGGGAGATGTTGGCAAGGTAATGGGACAGGTGGCAGCAGCAGGTGTGATAGGCTGGAGATGACAAGGGCAAAGAGTGTGTTGTTGGCAAGCTGTGGGGAGCCAGAGTTCAGGCACTTTTGAGAGCAGAGAAATTAGAGAGACAGTGGCACAGGGACAAGAAAGCCCAGCAGAACAGACTGTCATAGCAGGATGACAGGTACCCCCTGAACAAGCGCAGACAGGGAACGCGATGAGAGTGGAAGTGGTAGCCTGCAGTTCCAGAGTGGCTTGGAAGGATCACACCATGATGACAGGGAAGCCTGCAGAACTGCAGCAGACCCAAGGGTCACCCAGAGCTCATGCCGGAAGGCAAGAGATACATTACGCCAACATGGGGTGGGGGAGACACAGGAAAACAAATCTTAGTTATACTTTCTCGTCTCCTTCTTTGTTACCCTAAAGGTCTTAAGATTTTCAACTGGGAATCAGACATTGTAGGTCTTGTTACAACTCAATTTTTGCTGCTCTATAGCTGTATTCAGGCCATATATCAAGACAGCTAATTATAAATGATTGTAAAATTATTCTCTCATATGACTCAACTGAGTAAATATTTATTGATGCCAGATTGCTGCATAAAAGTTTTGAAAAACAGTGAGTCACTGAGGGCTACCACTAGGCTGGGTTTTGGTACTGCCTTGATGCTGTGCTGCGAAGATATTTTAATTTAATGTGATAGGGTCCCATCAATATTTCATCGTGTTTGCCTGGACAAATTGTCTCATCTAGAAGGTAGTCCTCTAGGAGGACAGGATTCCAGAAACATCAGTTCTGCTCAGAGGAGAGTGGAGGTGGAAACCAGAGCTCAATTTCAGTGGATTAAAATAGGTACCTTTGAACATACTGTATTTCCTGATAAATTTAATAATGATTTTAAAGATGAAGATTTCAAAATATAAAGCTGTGGTAATGATAGAATTCATTTAAAAAAATAGTGTTTATTTTGTTTCACATGCTGTTCTCATGTGAGAAACCTGTTAATAAGTAACAGTAAAATGACTAGGACCATTTTGGAATTTTTATTTTGACTAAAGTAGGCATATAATAAGTGAGCTAGTAAAATAAAACATTAGGCATAGTAATTAGCCTGGAAGAGGGAACAGTGCTTGCTTAGAGGAGGTGGTCGAAGCAGGCCTTTTTAACAATTTGCCTTACACAGAGACATAAAAATTGAGGAAGCAGACTGTAGTTGTAGAGAGAACATGAGAAAAAATGCTTGGTGCAATTCAGAAAGAGCAAAGAGGCCTGTATGATCCAAACAGGGAAAGAGAATGAAGATGACAGAAAAAGGCAAAGGGCAGGTGGATGCTTACCATGTGCATTGTTCTTAGTGCAGACAGCCAGCACAGTTCTGAGAGATAAGGGAAACCGTGAAGGATTCCGAGCAGGTGACCTGGTTTGATTTCAGAAGGATCCCCCTGTAACCCTGGACTCTAAGCGAAGCAGGGATGGAATTAAAGTTGGAACTGTCAATTAGGAGATTATTCTAAGAACACCATCACAAGAAGATGCAATGTTGGACTATCACCCTCGTGATGGTGGAATGTAAAATACTGGATGTTAGATATATTTCAATGAGGGAGCTTTTTAAACTAAGTAAGTAAACAGACTGCACATGCCATTAACCTACATATGAAAGATTGATGGAAGAGAAGGTTTGGGGAAGAAAATTAAAAGTTCTGCTTTGGCTATCTAAGTAGATCACCACGTGAATATACTGAAAAGGTGTTGACTGAAAGTCTGGAGATGGGGAGACATTGGTTCTAAATATGGAAATTCAGAACCCATCATTATAAACATCAAATTGAAAGTCAAGAGACTACAAAAAGTCAAACAAAAGCTAGTAATTATAAGGGATCTAAACACTTAGCAGTTAAACTGTGAGCAGAATGAAAACAAAAGACAGTGAAAGCCATCAACCAGAACGAGGGAAGAGAAAAACAGAAAGAAGTGGCCAGAAATCAAGAGTAAATATTTTAAGAAGGAAGGACAGATTGGTCATTTTAAATGTAGATAATCAAGCCAGTATGGAATTCAGGATTGAGCAGTACGTTAGAAAGTACAATATACTATTATGGGGGGGGGGGGGATCGATTGCAATGGGCCCAAGGGAGAACAAGAAAGATAGGAACATAATGAAGACAGGGAGCTCCCAGTCACTTACGAAGTTTGCTTATTAATGAAACAGAGAAATGAGGAACGTCTAAAAGGGACTGCAGAAATGAGAAAGAAGGCCGCCTAGATAGCTCAGTGGACCAAAGAGCCTGCTTAGGCAGGCTCAGGGACCCGCATTTGATCCCCAGGTGTTCTGTGCCCGCCCCACCCCCAGGGTGCATGCATCTGTAATCCCGGCAGTTGGGAGGCTAAAAATAGGAGGATCACTACAAGTCCGATATGCGTAGTGATACCCTGTATACCCTGTATTAAAAATATAAAAATAAATAAAGAAATGAGAAAGAAGACTTTTAAAAAGGATTTTAGTGGTATATTTGCATGAAGATAGAAATGATTGGGTAAAGCAAAAATCTTGACATGAAAGAGAGTGGGAAGAAGTGAAAGGAGAAATTCAGCACTCACGAGTCAGGGCTTCTCAGCCTCTGCACAGAGGACAGCCCCAGAGACAAGATTTGTTGTCAGGAATTTATGGGTTCACTATGTCATATTTAGCAATATCCTTTGCCTCTACCATTCAGATACCTGAAGCACCTTGCTATGGCTTTGTCCCCACAAAGCCTCGTGCAGTCCCTGTGGCACAGTTCTACAGTTCGTGACTATTTCATGATCCAAGGTTGAGATTATGGGTCTGAGTACTGCTGGGATTGTATGTATAGTGCTACACTGAACCTGGAGCAGGTAGCCTGAATGTAATGAGACAGAGAGAGAGAGAGAGAGAGAGAGAGAGAGAGAGAGAGAGAGACAGAGACAGAGACAGAGACAGAGACAGAGACAGACAGAGACAGACAGAGAGACAGACAGACAGAGAGAGACTGTAGCCATTGTTGCTGCTACTTCTCCCTTTTGCTCTCTGCTCTTTGCTGCTGCCATGAAAAGTTGTTTTCTGCCATGTACCACTCTGCCTTGGAGCCAGCTCAGTATGGAAGGACACCTCCAGTAACCTCCAGCAACTGTGAGCTAAATAAACCTTTCCTTCCTTCATTTGGGGTGTTGGATGTTTGTCCCAGCAATAATAGAAGAGTAACTGAAACACACCTGTTCCCACTGTTGAGTACTAATGACAAAAGTAACCACCAAACTATCAGCGTCTCCCCTGATAATCACTTGTATAGGATTTGCTCTTAGGGAAAAGCACAAATATCTCATCTTCTGAAACAGGCGAAAAGGTAGAGATAAAGGTCATGGATACAGATAGTTTTAAATTTCCAATATTGGGGTATTGTAAGGAATTTCTTCTGATTGATTCTGCTTCAGCTAAGAGTAAGAGAGGGAAAGAATATATTGGAAAGAGGAGCAGTATCTCATGAGGGGCTAAGTGGTAGTTGTATTTGGTGCTACAGTTTATGTCTAGATGTCCTACCAAAGTCTCAGGTAGTCATGGGACAGCTTCTGGAGTTTGTGATTGATTCTTGTTCCAATGCTGGAATTATGGATGTGAGTGCCCAGGGGCAGGTAATCTGCATTTATAATGTATGGAGCAGAGAGAGGCTAGCTAACTTCCTGAGCTGCTGCCACTCCCTTTGCTCCTGCTTTTTGCTGTAGACATGAACAGCTGCTCTCCGCTGTGTGTCACTCTGCCTTGGAGCCAGCTGAGTGTGGACTGAAGCCTCCACTGACTGGGAGCTAAATAAGCCATTTTTTCCTTAATATTGAGTGTTAGGTATTTGTTCCAGCAATGAGAAAAGAGTAACCTAGAGAGCTGGACTGCCAGAGAGCAGTGAAGGTAGTGGTAACGAATTTAAAGTCAAATCCATTGCATGGTGAAGGCATTAGTACTATAGCTGTGGGTAGAAGATGACATCATTAGAGAAAAAGAGGTTGAAGAACTGAAAGGCAAAGTGCTGACCAATATGCAAATAATATAGATACAGAAAAAGTGAGAGGTAGAACAGAAATAATATGGGCGGAAAGAATGACTCAGGGGTTGTCATTAAGAAATCAGGAAACTTGGGCATCTGGAAATGTCTCCAATAAGGAGGGTGGAAAGAAAGAAAATTGGATAATGTGAGCTACAAAACTGGCACTGAGAAGGTGTGAGGGGTGCAGATCTGGAAGAATGCTTACCCTACTTCTGGCTCAAAAGGCACAAGGAGCATGAGAGAAACAGCTGTGTTTTTAGAGAGGTTTAGGGGAAACAAAGTCTTCAGGGGACAGTGAAGATGGCATTAGAGCCATAGGATAAAGGAAGGGTTATAAAAATGCAGCTGAAGATATAATGGAATTTCCTCTTGGTGCAATATGAATTCCAGATGGCACTATGGAAAATGTTTAAGGGAGAAAGGAATTGTAAGAGGAAAGGCACAAAGTTGGATGGAGATGAGAGGCTTCTTAAGGTAATGCAACAAGCTGCAGTATAAGGCATGGTGCAGAAATCTGAATGGTCTCTAGAAATGGTTTTGTTTTAAAATACATTTTATGTGGCTTCAGGTATAAACTCTCACCAAGTAATGCCCAAGTTAACTATGTGTAATACAGCTCAGGTATCCTACTTGCCTTTTCTTGTCTGAACTGCTCTCTTAAAATGTACAATATACTAATCTAATTTTCCAACTCACTGATAGGCAAAATGCTACATTGAACCAGTGGGAGCTTGCTATGCCTTACATTAGATTGTGTGGACATGAGATTCTGAGACTCCAACAAGGCAGCTTTCCCGTAAGCGCTGTCTAGTATTGGGGAACAACTCTCTTGAAATGGATATGAATTTCTATTTTTTTTTCTAATTTTATGGATTTGGTACAAGGTCTCACTATGCAGCTTAGACTCATAGCATCCCCAGAGCCAGGATGACAGCCACCCTGTCTTGGTGGCTGGTTCAGTACACCTGGCCATGGCGTACAGTACTGGGATCAAACCCCGGTCCCTGCACTTGCTTAGGCAGGTGCTCAGACCTCTGAGCTATCTCTGTGGCCCAGATAGGAATTTCTAAATCCACAGGTGCAAGAAATGCAAATTTTTTGAAATTATGGAACACTTAAGTTTGTTTTAAATTTTATATAACAAGAGGTTTCTCTTAGTTCTCAGTATGTTCTAGTGGTAAAAGGTTAACATTTTTCATGGACTTGAAACCCTTCTCTTGATATTTGGAGCAAGGTTAGGGCAGCCTGCAAGCTTGGTGATGAACCAGTTGTTAATGTAGCAAGTGACTGGACTGACTGATCGTGGTTCAGCAGTACAGGACCAGCAGGCTTTCCTCTAAAACTTTCCTCCACGATGATGCTAGCAAGACCTGCTCAGCTGTAGGAAGTCTTTCTCCTTGAGGATCCACCCACAGACTGGCCTCTGCCATGAGGCTGAAGAACGTCCTTGGAGTTGCATAGTCCTTGGAGTGGGCAGGTGGAGAAAGACCTCCTTCTGTCCCTGAGTTTCTGAGACATCCTATTGATTCTCAGAATTCCCCTTCTGAGTTCCTCGGAGTGCTTGAGGTTTTAGGAGACAGAAATATTCTGAGCCTGCTGGATTGCACACATCCTGGATTGCTTATAGGGATGTATGTATGTATATATAGCTCCTCTGACTCAGTGTGGTGTAGTCAGCCAGCTGCTTGCATAAAGATGGGGCAAAGAGGCAGCACAACGGCAGGGAATTTAAATTAATAGATTGAACTATAATTTAGCTATGTTACATAGTTGTATTTTCTATTTGTGACTATTTCTTATACTGAAATATTGTAATCAAGGATTATGTTATTCAAATTGTGACTACACATTTCTCCTTTGTCTTTCTGATGCACAACTTGAGCCAAGCCAGGTCCAAATATCCACCTGCCTTGACATGGAAGGGTGGTAAAGATTTGATAGAAAATATGAAGAGAAAGGAGGAAGTAATGTTTGGCTTCTGGTATGCTAAGAAGGATTAGACAGCAGGACTAATTAGGATTAGTTTTGCAAACCAGGCCCTTGTCTTGATAGACGAGAGTTGCTCATTCTGGGTACTGCTGGCACCTTGAAAAGAAGGTTCTTTGTTGTGCTGGACTCTCCTGTGCATGGTGGGATGTTTGGCAGCGTCTCTGGCACAGGCACAGTAGTGTGCTACCCCAAGCTGTGACAGCCCTGGATGCCCCAGACACTGCCAAATGCATCCTGTGGGAAGAAATTACCTGTGATAGAAGACTTAGTGACTTCCTTTAAGCTCCAGTCAGTATGTCAAACCAGGCCCGAATGACTTACATGACAGGCTGTCTTGGAGGATGGAGAAAACACTCCTTGCATCTAATATAGCTAAACCAGAAGTGGGGAAAAAGATGTACACTGAATAAAGAAGAAAAAATGCACCATTAAGCAAAAACCTCACTTTCTTCAAAACAGTAAGCAATATTCTGAATGTGAACTGATCAATTCTGAAGATTATTAGTTTATTTGTTCATTTGCTATTTCATTTAATAGCATATCATCTAGCAGAGGACAACCATCATGTTTTTCTAGATTTTTCTATTTTTGAATTAATCATTTCTGGTTCCATGCTTCCATATTATTCTTGTGAATTATTTTTCACAGGGGAGAAAAATATATAAAGTTGTCTTTTTCTCTATGTAAATTAAAGCAAGAACACATTTCCTCAAGATTTCTTTAAGTGATTAAAAGACATGTCCTTCCCGCCTTTTTTCTCTCTTCCTCTTTATTTCTCCCACGGGCACATAATTATCTCGTATAATAGTGGCTTCTCCCCAGAAGCAGCGCACCCCTTTCTGTAGTGGATGCTGGCAATGATGAGCCAGAAACCCCTCCAAGACCGCTGACCCTTGAAGCACTGTGATTTCTGGAGCTGCTTGGGAACGGGTTACCAATCTCCAGCCTCAGCCCCAAAAGTAGCTGTCAGAGTGGCGCTTACTCGGGCTCTTCTTAACAATAACTGTACTTCTTTACCCCTTAAAGCTGAAACATGGCTATTACAGTTACAAGAAATTTGCTAAAGTGGGATGAAAGAAGACAATATTCCTGTAAAGCTGGCAGCTGGAGAGAGGAGGATCCGGGTTTGTGGAGGGTGGAAAAAGGAAGGAGGGAACGGGGTAAAAGTGGAGGAGATGGGTGGGCCTGATAGCTTAGCGGAATAAAAGGCCTGCCTTTGCAGAGCACAGCGGCCTTTCGGCCTCACCGCCCGCCACCAGGGTGCACTGAGACAGTGATTGAGACTGGGCGTGCTGGCATGCGCCTATAATCCCAGCACTTGGCAGGCTGAAAACAGCTCTATCTCCATAGTGAGACCCTGTAGACTCTGTCTTAAAGGCATTAAAATAAAATAAAATAAAAGTGGAGGAGAGCAACAGCTTGAGTACAGGAGACAAGCTGCCCCCTCCATCTCCCTTTGAGAGACTGAGGACTCCCCCAGAAGGGATACGGACAGGAAGGAAGGAGCAGGGGCGGGGCAGGGAATTGGTGGGGTGGGGCATGGAAAGGGAGGGAGGTAGGGTAGGGCACAGGGTGCATCGAGGACCTGGGAGTACAGAAACTGAACACCTGAGAAGGAAAAGGAAGGAAAGTGAAACCACAGAGGGAGGAAGTGGGAGCCTGAAAAGGTATTCCAAGTATCTCCGCGTCCAGCTAAAGGCCTGGGGAGTGCGCTGCAGGAGAAGTCGGAATTTAAAATAGAAATTGGTCATCAGAATAAAAGCTAAAGAAAGCAGCTAGTAGAGAGACCTTTGTTAAAACTCAAGCTTAGATAGCTTAGAGGATCTATGAGGCTATTTGAAATTGTATATCTTGTCACACAATTTATTAATATTATTAAAATAATTTCTAAAAATTTTAAACAGGTGAGACATTAAGATTAGAGCTGTAGGAGCCCGGCAGGATGGCTCAGTGGTCTAAAGCGCCTGCTTAGGAAAGCTTAGGCGGCTGCAGGGACCACGGTTCGATCGCTGGCACCACATGCTGTGCCAGCCCTGCCCTCAGGGCAGGCTGAGCCGACCATAAAAATAAATAAACAAACAAACAAAAAAAGTTCTGAAACAAGGAAAAAAAAAAAAAAAGATTAGAGCTGTGAAGGGCTGACCAGTTACTCAGCAGATTAAAGCGACTGCTTAGAAGGGCTCAGGGACTGGGGTTCAATCCCTGGCGTGCCATGTGGACCTGTACCGCCCCGTCGCAGGGTGAGCTGAGATGTGCTGAGACTAGGCGTGGTGGTGTGTGCCTGTGTGTGCCTGTAATCCCAGCGCTCCGGAGGCTGAAAACAGGAGAATCGCTATGAGTATGAGCTGCATAGTGAGACCCTGTAGACCCTGTACTAAATACATTTTTTTAAAAAAGATTAGAACTATGTTAAGGATTCCTCTTCTTTTTTTTCTTTAAGAATTTTTTATTTTATTTTATTTTTCTTGTTTCAGAACTTTTGTTTGTTTATTTATTTATTTTTATGGCCGGCTCAGCCTGCCCTGAGGGCAGGGCTGGCACAGCATGTGGTGCCAGGGATCGAACTGCGGTCCCTATGGCAGCCTAAGCTTTCCTAAGCAGGTGCTTTAGACCACCGAGCCATCCTGCCGGGCCCCTGTTTGAGATTCTTCTAACTGAGCTTCTAGATAAGTGGAAAGACATGTTTGATCAGAAATTAAAGTTGAAGAATTTTCCAGATTCCTTTAGGATGTTATCATAGTAAGAAAGAGCATTTTGTAGCAATTCTAAATTCAAAAATGAGAATATCTCATTTCGATATGGAAGAAAACAATAAATGAAATATCTTCAACTAAACTGGTGGCTTAGGTTTCATTTTATGATCTTTTGGTTACCCATGGTTTGTGATAATGAAGTTCTAAAATCTGCTTAATACCATACTGGAAACTCTTATAAGAAATCCTGTATGGCTGACCTAGGAAATAATAGAGGACAAACATAAAAGGTAATAAAGTGAAGAACCATTTATTTTAAAGTCATTTAATTGTAATTATGTATCAAAACTGATGGAAGTAGGCTACCAATTTAATTATGACATCAAGATAACTGTTTTGCTTGTTTCTAAAGAAAGCTTGACATTCTCTGATTAGAACCTTTTGTGGGGGGAGTAAGAACTTTGGAAAAATATTCTTATAAAAGTTTAAGCCTTGGGGCTGGGGAAATAATTCGGTAGAATAAGTGCTTGCCTGGCGAGCACAAGGTCCTGAGTTTAATCCCTGGCACCACAAAAAATAAAAATAAAAATTTAAGTCTTAGGATGGGAGAAATATGTTAATGTGCTATTTAATGTATGACTAATTTTGAAATTAAAAAACATGATGGCATATGCCTGTAATCCCAGCATTCTTCAAGCCTATAGCAGGAGGATCACAAATTGAGGCCCACACCAGGCAAAGTTCTGTCTCACAATAAAAAAATGTGAAAAATGAGTCTGAGAATGCAACTCAGTGAAGAATCCTTGAATTAAATTTCCAGTAAAAATGAAACAAAAAAACTAAGAGCTAAAAATCTTCTGCGGGTCATTCCCAGGGTTGCAATGAAGATCAAATAAAAAAATGTATCTGCATGCTTTGATAGCTATAGAATACTTTACTTGGGGCCTGGCGGGATGGCTCAGTGGTCTAAAGCGCCTGCTTGGGAAAGCTTGGGCGGCTTCAGGGACCGCAGTTCGATCCCAGGCACCACATGCTGCGCCAGCCCTGCCCTCGGGGCGGGCTGAGCTGGCCATAAAAATGAGTGAATAAACAAACAAAGGTTCTGAAACAAGAAAAAATAAATAAATAAATAAAATAAAAAATTCTTTTAAATAAATAAATAAATTAAAAATAGAATACTTTTTATTTACATTTTCT
This sequence comes from Myocastor coypus, assembly GCA_004027025.1. NCBI lineage: Eukaryota > Metazoa > Chordata > Mammalia > Rodentia > Myocastoridae > Myocastor > Myocastor coypus. Next base: position 9,536 of record PVJA010018262.1, on the reverse strand, counting down.
GTCTCGTAATTTCCTAACTGTAAAGTGGACTAGCTTATTTTTCAGTCCCCTTTAAGTGCCAAGAAATCAGTAACTAAATTCTTATTAATAATATGTAAATGGTTGGGGCCTAGCAGGATGGCTCAGTGGTCTAGAGCGCCTGCTTAGGAAAGCTTAGGTGGCTTCAGGGACTGCGGTTCGATCCCCAGCACCACATGCTGTGCCAGCCCTGCCCTCAGGGCAGGCTGAGCCAGCCATAAAAATAAATAAATACACAAACAAACAAAAGTTCTGAAACAAGAAAAAATAAATAAAATTAAAAAAAATAATATGTAAGTGGTTAAGTGACAACTCTGTACAAGTTTTAATATTAACAGAAAAAAAAAAAAGGCACAGTATAGGGAAGGAGGAGGAGCTGAAAACTGCAAAAGGTGAACTGCTTCCTTCTCTGCAGAATCTGTTCTATGAAAAAAGCACTCAGGTAGAAGCTTAAGGGGGTTAGGGAGATAGGGCAGTAGAATAAGCACTTGCCTGGCAAATGCTAGGGGTCTAAGTTCAATCCTCAGGTCTGGAAAAAAAAAAAACCCTTAAAGAAGAGAAGATCAGGGGCCCGGCAGGATGGCTCAGTGGTCTGAAGCACCTGCTCAGGAAAGCTTAGGCGGCTGCAGGGACTGTGGTTCAATCCCCGGCACCACGTGTGGCGGCAGCCCTGCCCTGAGGGCAGCCTGAGCTGGCCATAAAAATAAATAAATAAACAAAAGTTCTGAAACAAGAAAAAAAAAAAAAAACTTAAAAAAAAGTTCTAAATAAGAGTTGAAGTAGGAATGTATAAAATCATAGTTAAAAGAAAATGTAAAATTTATACATATTTGGGAATATTTTACAATCCTCATTTTGGAAGTACATTCATTTTTCCTTAAGAAAATGTTTTAAAACTTGATTAGAAAAAAAAATAAAACTTGATTAGAATAATGGCTATAACCATGTTGAACACATTAACTGATATTAAAGTATCACAAATCTCATACTTTTTTTCTAAAATTTAAGTTCTCTCTCTCTCTTTTAAATGCATTTGGTTGTTGCAGGGTCTCACTATGCAGCTCAGATTAATCATGATCCTCCTGTTCTTTCTGCTTCCCAGCTCTGGGATTACAGGCATACACAACCATGCCCAGACTGTATGGCCGGCTCAGCCCACCCTGGGGATGGATCTGGCATAGCACGTGGTGCCAGGGATCAAACAATTGTCCCTGCATTTGCTTAAGCTTGCCTAAGTTGGTGCTTACTCCACTGAGCTATCTTGCTGGCCATAAATATTAGTGTAGTTCTTTAATTGAGACGTCTTGTGCTGATATGCCAAGTTAACTTCCTTAGAATACATATAAGTGGACTTTCTTCTAGCCTTTCAATCCTTACACAGTGGTAGTAAACCTATGGCATGCATGCTACCACAAGTCGTTTTTATCACTGAAATTTCTAAAACAGTGGTTCTCATCACCCTGGCAGGGGTCGAACAACCAAAGCACAGGGGTCACCTAAAGCCATCGGAAAATATATATTTTGGCTTTAGCCACTGAGAAGTCACGCTACCATCTGCAGCAGCGCTATTCAACTGGAACACATGCCGTTATGGATGTGCATACTGTTGCAAAATATTGCACTGTTGTTTACTGTTATATTACTGTAGTTATATTTAAACCCATGCTATGCCATGGTGAAATGTTGGAATTAGTAATTGGAATTAGGGGCCTGGCAGGATGGCTCAGTGGTCTAAAGCGCCTGCTTGGGGAACCTTGGGCGGCTTCAGGGACCGCGGTTCGATCCCCGGCACCACATGCTGCGCCACCCCTGCCCTTGGGGTGGGTTGTGTCAGCCATAAAAATGAGTGAATAAACAAAGGTTGTGAAACAAGAAAAAAAAAAATAAATAAATAAAATAGAATAAATTCTTTAAAAAAAAAGTAATTGGAATTAGTAATAAATATTACTAATTAACATAAATAGTATTGGAATTAGTAATAAATATTTCTCAACATATAATTAAATATTGTTTTTGTGATTAATCACTGTTGAAATTATGCTTGATTTGTAGTAATGAGAATATATATTGCATATCAGGTATTTACATTCTGAATCATAACTGTAGCAAAATTACAGGGTTTTTTTTTTAAGAATTATTTATTTATTTATTTATTTATTTTTCTTGTTTCAGAACCTTCGTTTGTTTATTCACTCATTTTTATGGCCGGCTCAACCCACCCTGAGGGCAGGGCTGGCGCAGCATGTGGTGCCGGGGATCGAACCACGGTCCCTGAAGCCACCCAAGCTTCCCCAAGCAGGGGCTTTAGACCACTGAGCCTTGAAGTAGCCACCAAAATTACTTTTTGGTTTGGGGTCACCGCAGCATGAGGGACTGTATTGCAGGGTAATGGCATTAGAAAGGTTGAGAACCACTGCTCTAAAAGTTCTCCATCCCTGCCATATAAACAATGGAAAATATAACTGAAAACATTCAACTTCCACTTGGGAAACATCCATTATTTCATCATACCCCAGTACAGAGATTAAGGCAGGAGATAACTGCTTTCCTAAATTCTCAACTTGAATCAGAAAATAGACTTACAAGTTATTTCTGCTTGCTCATTCCCACTACACTTGCTCATCCTATGGTCCAATCCTGACAAGCTGGTGCTCAGAGTATTCATGTGTGCCAAAACAGTGGAAATTGAGTGATGTTTCCTACATGTATTCTTTGACTCATCCTTTCCTTGAGTCCACAAGAGGGACACAGTAAGTGCTGACAACACTATAATTATTTATGCTGAGGTAGACAGCAGTAATTTACTGGTACTTTATAATAGTTAATGTTTTAAGACCATAAAAGAATAGTAGGTCTTCTTTCTTTACTCATGACATAGTTCAATGCTACTTAAACAGGCCAGGTCACTGTGCTGTTCTGAAATTCAGTTGAGATAATATTTGAGGAAGAGATTTGTAGACTTACTAAGAATCATTTTACTACACACTAATATCATGGAATGTCAGTATTAGTAATTAAGATACAGTGGGATAATTTGAGTGGAAGATGATTGCATCTCTACCTAAACTAGTGGGAGTAAAGACAGTGGCAATAAATAAAGTCTATATACTTTTATTATGAGAAGTTTAAGCAAATACTCAACTTGGAAGCATTAAATGATAGACCATAGCACCTCTACCCATCTTCCAACTTCAGCAATGATCTATTCATTAAACAGCATCCTTGCAGCCTTTTCTTTTCCTCTACCTCTTAAATCCAGAGTTTCCACTTCACTGCTACTTACTTCTTTCCCTGCCATTTGTCTCTTAAAACATAGCAATGACTAATAATAATATGGAAGTGTTTTTTTTTTTTTTTAAATCTAGCCACGACATTAATAGATTTCAAGAAGGATTCAATTCTTCCAGAAATGTCCTCCAGCCTTGTATGCTTGTAGTCTCTCATGGCATTCCTGGCGAACACTCCATGAGCTTTAGGAGATCTAATTTGACTTCGCTTCTTCTTTCCATCCACAAATGCACTTATTACCTAAGGTTCCACTTCAGTGTTCTCTCCTTGAGTCATCATGAGACAGTACAGTGAGGAAGCCTGAACTGTCTATAATAGTAAGTCAGCCTACTAGTGAGTGTTTTTATTTATTTAGGTTTTCTCTTGTATAATTCGCAAAGTTTTAAAATTTTTCTCTTAAAAGCCTTAGATAAATTTTTATTTCTAAGTATTTAATATTCTTTGATATTTTTATAAAACTATCTTTTTCTTTGATTTTTTTTTACTATATTTTTTCTGAAACCTAGCCATTTTACCAAGCCCTATTTGTTCTAACCTAAAATTTGTAAATCCTTTTAGAAGTTTTGTCGAAGTATCTCTCATTGATCAAACAATGAGGAATATTCTAGATGCTTTTGGAAATTGAGGAATAAGAATTTCTCTACTAGATGATAAGATTATTAAGTTATAATAATAAGACTGTGATGTATTACCCCAGACATAAATAAATTGCTAAAATAGAACAGTGTATAAGCACTTATGCATTTATAGTCCATGCTCAACCCAATTTTATGCTTTTTCCAAATACACCACTAAAGCCTCTCTTAATATCACTGTTGATTTCAAGGTGCTAAATTTAACAAATAATTCAGTTCTGATCCACACCTTTTCAACTATGCTTAAAGCAATGACCCAAGACCTGTACAACAAAATGTTCCTTTCACCTGGCCCCTAGAATACCACCGTGGTTTGCTTCCTAGGACTGGGTAGTTCTTACTTATCATTTCTGGTTCCAACCCCTCCCACCAACATCTTACCATTGGAGCAGAAGGTGTCTCTGGCCTTTATCACTGTTTCTCTTTTTTTTCTGTAATCATATTCTCTTTGTTAATAAACTCAATAATTGTCATGACTTCAATTACACTGCTATCTATAGCTTCATGAAGGGGCCCGGTGGGATGGCTCAGTGGTCTAAAGTGCCTGATTGGGGAAGCTTGGGCGGCTTCAGGGACCGCGGTTCGATCCCCAGCACCACATGCTGCGCCAGCCCTGACCTCGGGGCGGGCTGAGCCGGCCATAAAAATGAGTGAATAAACAAACAAAGGTTCTGAAACAAGAATAAAAATAATAAATAAAAAAATATAGCTTCATGAAGTTTATCTTCAATGGGAATTATATGCACAATCAACTAAAGCTATGAAGTATGTTTATTTTACTATAATTCATTATAACACTTGCAAAAAACAACCCAGCAATCATACATGCTATGTTGCTTTTCAGTCATCTTTAGGAGATACCAAGGAAATAATTCAGTATTTTGTAAACTGATAAACATAGTGAGGTGGGATCAAGTTTGCCTTTCTTGTACCTAGAGATAATCAAGTACTATATATATGGCAGCATCTCACAATTTCTGTCTTAAGTTTCTTTTCTATACTTTTGAAATTGCCTCACAAGAGTAACCTGAAAACACACTGCCTCAGTTTTACTTTTAGTCCTCTTCTTTCTGCTCTGGGAAGACTTGGGTAGATCAATGTGGACCACTTGCTGGAACCTACTTGCCTCCATGGTTGCATAATCCCCTGGTAGAAGTTTGTAGCTCATCAGCAACCAGAGCTGTAGGACAAGTTTGCCTGTTCCCTCCTCATAAGACACACGAATCACATTCTGCACAGCTCAAGAAATCCTGCATGTAGTTTATCTCAGGCACCTACATGGTGAGAAGCTCAACAAAACACCACCATAGAAGCCTTCTTGCCTTCTCTCTTTTGGCCTTCACAGTCCTAGTCCATGGGATCACTTTCCATAATGACTTACTTGTATTCAAGGCTCTACTTTCTAGAGCAAACGAAATAGAAACATTTTAGCTAAGCAATGAAGGGGGAAAGAAGTTACACTAATAGCATCACCTTACTTCAACATCTAATGAAATAACAGGTCAAAGCAGAGATCACAGGTGGTCATCATCATTCTAAAGGAGACAACCTGACACAATCAGAATGTGACTTTTAATGAGTGCACATGCCACTCCCTGTGAGGAATTCTGATCAAGTCTCTGATGATCTAACCCTCTGATTAAGAAAAATAAAGGGGGAAATAAACATGGCTTAATGATAAGACAATAGTTCAATGAGGAAGATTGCCAAAATATATATAAAGTGCAAATGGCCCACTTTCTTAGCAAAGTCAACTTCAAGAAAAAAGGAATTTTAGATTTTTATTTTTATTTATTTATTTTTAGAATTTTTTTATTTTTATTTATTTATGTTTTTCTTGTTTCAGAACCTTTATTTTGCTTATTCACTCATTTTTATGGCTGGCTCAGCCCGCCCCCTGAGGGCAGGGCTGGCGCAGCACGTGGTGCCGGGGATCGAACCGCGGTCCCTGAAGCCGCCCAAGCTTTCCCAAGCAGGCGCTTTAGACCACTGAGACATCCCGCTGGGCTTAATGATTAGATTTTTAAATGTTTAAGATTAAGTTTAATGTTTAAATGATTAGATTTTTAAATGTTTTAAATGTTTAGATTTTTAAATGTTTAAGAAAATACTCAAAAGTAGCAATTTAATTCTTAAATTAAGTATAAATTAAAAATTAACATAGACAATAAGAAAAATTTGAACTATCTGATATTTGATGATGTCTTATTGTTCATGTTTAAAATGTCATATTCTTGGCCCGGCGGGATGGCTCAGTGGTCTAAAGCGCCTGCTTGGGAAAGCTTGGGCAGCTTCAGGGACCGCGGTTCGATCCCCGGCACCACATGCTGCGCCAGCCCTGCTGTCAGGGCAGGCTGAGCCGGCCATAAAAAATGAGTGAATAAACAAATGTTCTGAAACAAGAAAAAATAAATAAATAATTAAAAAAAAAATGTCATATTCTTGTTTTTAAAATACCACTTTTTGAAACATTACTTGTCATATGATTTATAGATGTTTTTTGTCTAAAATTGTTTCAGAGTAGTACAGTTAAGCAAAGAGTGAAAAGATATAATTGAAAAAGAATTGATAGTGAGATAATTATTGTTGGTGTTCAAAGATAGACAGCAGTGTATGCCATTTGATGCTTCCTAGCTTGCTCTATGTTTAAACTTTCTCATAATAAAATGTATACAGAATTTAATCACTTACTGCCACCATCTTTACCACCAGTAGCTCAGGTAGGTATACGGTCACCCCCTACCTGAATGATTGCAGTGTTATCTCGATTAATCACACCCCGATTTCATTCTTGCCTTTTGATCATTCATTGTCAACACAGCTACCAAAATAGTTATTTTAACATTTAAAGCAGATCAGTTCACTGAGGGCAGAAAAAAATTGGCAATGGAGAGAAACACTAGAAATTTAGGGGTCCAGCAGGATGGCTCAGTGGTCTAAAGCACCTGCTTAGGAAAGCTTAGGCGGCTGCAGGGATGGCAGTTCAATCACCGGCACCACACGCTGCGCCAGCTCTGCCCTCAGGGCAGGTTGAGCCAGCCATAAAAAAAAATAAATAAACAAACAAACAAAAGTTCTGAAACAAGAAAAAAAAATATAAAAAAAATTCATAAAAAGAAGTTCTGAAACAAGAAAAAAATAATAAAATAAAAATTCTTAAAAAAACAAACAAACAAACAAAAAAAACTAGGGGCCCGGCGAGATGGCTCAGTGGTCTAAAGCGCTTGCTTGGGAAAGCTTGGGCGGCTTCAGGGACCTCAGTTCGATCCCCGGGCACCACATGTTGCGCCAGCCCTGCCCTTGGGGCGGGCTGAGCAGGCCATAAAAATGAGTGAATAAACAAACAAAGGTTCTGAAACAAGAAAAAAAAAAAAATAATAAAATAAAATAAAATAAATTCTAAAAAAAAAAGAAAAAAAAAACTCTAGAAATTTATTGCACTGTGCAGGTTTGAGAGCACGAAGGCTTGGAACAGACAGGCTAACAATAGCAAATACGACTAGATGTGAGTAATGCATCTAATATGTGCTGACATAAAAGCCACAGAATTAGTTATAACTTCTACATGAAGTGGGAGGAATCAAGGGTATCTCCAAAGTTTGGGGCATAAAAGACGATTTTGAGAATAGAACCTTAGCTATATTTATTGTGAGGAAGACAAATATCAGTAGATGGAACTTTAGGGAGGGACTTGAGTTAAAAGTTATGTTTGGATTATTTTACATTTTAGATGTTTACAACACAACTAATTAGACATGAAATAAGAATGGAATAGGCATATGTCTGCACTTTAGGAAAATGATCCAGGCTGATTTATTCATTTGGGAGCTACCAGTCTATAAATGATATTTTAAGACATAGAACTAGATGCCTAATTGAAAACACAGAAGAAATGTGTGGTCCCAGGTTGGAGCCTTGGGATACATCAAAGAAAGGTTGGTTTTCAGAAAGATAAAAAGAAGAAAGCAAAGGAAATTGAAAACTTGCAACTAACGAAGTCAAAGGAATTCTCAGAGTTGGGTGTTCCAGAAAAAAAATGAAGAAAACATCTCATTAAAGACTCTTTCTGGGTTTCTTTTTTTTTTTTTTTTTTTCAGGTGTTTGTGCCCCTGAGCTATCTCCCTGGCCCCTCTTTCAGTTTTCCTCTTTGTCTTTTTTCTTCCTTCCATTCTTCCTTCTTCCCTCTCCCTTACTTAATTTTTTTTTTCCAGGATTGAACTTGGAATTTTGTGCTTGCCAGGCAGGCACTTACATCACTGAGCTATATCCCCAGCCCAAACTTCATTTCTTTCTTTCTTTCTTTCTTTCTTTCTTTCTTTCTTTCTTTCTTTCTTTCTTTCTTTCTTTCTTTCTTTCTTTCTTTTTTTCTTTCTTTCTTCTTCTTTCTCTTTTGTTCTCTGAATCCAGGGAACATTGAGTCATATCTCTAGCCCTTTTTATTTTTAATTTTTATTTTGAGATGTGTTCTCACTGAGTTGCCCAGGCTGGACTTCACCTTCTGATCCTCCTGCCTTGGCTGCCTGAATAGCTGGGGCTGCAGGCTGCCAGGAGTCACAGATGATCCCACCATGCCTAGCTGGTGCTGTTTCTTTATTGGAAGGGGAAACACAATTTACACTTGATTTTCAAGAGCCTCTGCTGGAAGACACTACACTTTGCTAGGAATGTGATCTAAGGAAATAGCAGAAAGACTTCAGAATCTAATAGATTTGTTAACCTATGTCCCCAAAACAGAGGCTGAAGCCTATTTTTTGTCAATATGAAAAAAAGAAGAGAAAACAGTCTCATGAAAAACACTGTAAACTGGGTATGGTGGCCCATGCCTGTAATCCCAGCACTTGGAAGGCTGAGGCAGGAAGGTCAGTGTGAGTCCGAGACCAGCCTCGGCTATAAAAGTGAGCTCAAGGCCAGCCTGAACTGCATAGTGAGACCCTGTCTCCAAAAAAAGACAAAAAAAAAAAAAAAAAAAAAAAAAAAAAAAAAAAAAAAAAAAAAAAAAAAAAAAAAAAAAAAAAAAAAAAAAAAAAAAAAAAAAAAAAAAAAAAAAAAAAAAAAAAAAAAAAAAAAAAAAAAAAAAGCCAGTGTATATAAACAGTGTCAGTAGTTGAAGTTAATTAAAGATTGAAAAATAGCCATTGCATTTTGCAATGTGGGGTTTGTTAATGTCCCTGTCAAGCACTGTGTCTGGAAAGTGGTGTGGAAGAAAGCCTGATGGAACAGTCAAGAAAGCATAGAGAAGAGAAAGGGAGCGAAGTCTAAGGCACCAGGGGATTTTCTCATGAAAGAGAGGGGAGCTTCAGTCTGCCACTGAGTGCGTGCTTCCACCTCCTATCCTATCTGAGTCTTCTCACAAGACTTTCAGAATCAAATGATTCCTGGCCAAGAAGCAAAAGCAGAACTTCCCCATTCCTTGTGGATTCATATGAAGACAGGTAATAAAATCAGGTACAACTCCAAGAGGACACACCAGAAGAGGACCAAGCTAGGACTCTGAGGAAGTTGCACATGAGTTGCACCTCTGGGTAGTCACAGATGATGTGCTCTTTCAATCATGGCCAAAACAATACTGAACAAGGTTTTAAAAATAAAAAAAGA
>PVJA010018261.1:0-40232 GCA_004027025.1 Myocastor coypus | reverse complement strand
TTTTTTTTTTTTTTTTTTTAGTGCTGAGGATTGAACCTAGAGCTTTATATGTGCTAGGCAAACACTCTACCACTGAGCTACATTTCCAGTTCTAAATAATCCCCATTCTATAGAGACTGTGTTGTATAGTTCATATTAAATATGAAAGCATGCTAAGTTAGTAAAAACATTTTGCTTTCTTCCATGGTATTTTTTTTTTCAGAAAAAAATGATTTATATAAACATATCAAGAAAAGCATTAGTTAAAAGTTGTGTCAGGCAGGAATAGATGTTGCTTCATTCCTTTAGAGAGACTCAGCTCACTGTGTCTGGTTGCTGAGGGGTATGGTGAACCCCACGGAGTTAATTTAGAGTTCTCTGGAGTTGCTGGCAGTTTCTAGGTCACTTGTGGGTGAAACACATTGAGTGTGAACTGTCTCACTGCAGCAGCTTGTCTTGTTTCATTCTGTCATCCCCATCTAAGCCTGCTGACCTCTCCTTCAATAGCATTCTTTTATTCATCCAAAGCTTTTATTCCAGACCCATGTTAAATGCTGAGAGCAACATGAATTCTCCCTGTTCTGAAGGAGCATACAGGCAACAGTGAAAGTTACACTCACCACAGTACGCTGCAGGAAGCCTGGCAAGGGGTTGTCCCACTCAGGTCTAAGGGGCTGTCCAGGAAGGTGGTTCACAAGACAGGTGCTTTCAGTGGAGAGTTGACAGATAAGTAGATGGCCCTAGTCCTACAGTGGGGAGACCTAGAGGTCAGAAAGGAAATTGCTGAGAGGCTCAGGATGGAAAGTGGGGAAGGGTACCTGGGTGGGAACATGACAGGAAAGAGGCTGAGAAGAAAGGCATGAGCCACATGGCCAACATAGGGAATGAGTGAAGGGTGTTGAGCAGGGTGATGGGGGCAGGTTTGCCCTTTAATCCAGGTTTTGTGAGGTACACCTGTAGTCTCAGCACTCGGGTGCTGAGGCAGGAGGATCCCCAGCCTGGCTTCTTCGTTAGTTCATAGTGAGACTGGCCTACATAATGGGACCTTGTATCACAACAAAACAAAAACCAAAACCCAGGTTAAAAAAAAAAAAAAAAAAAAAAAAATATTTGCATTGCAGAGCAATGACTGACAGCTTCAGGGTAGATATACTGGAGAGGGAGCCAGACTAGAGCAAGGAGACATGGGAGGGGGCTTTAGTGGTAGTAATGAGGTGAAGAAAGCAAAGACCTGAAAAGAAGAGAATGGGGTGTGGGGGCAGGAGGTGAGGAGGAAGGGTGCGAAGTGGAGGGCTGGAGGGAAGCGTCGGCAGGGGTGGCTCTCCATCACCGGGCTTCAGGGAGCACGTTGCTGAGAGTCATCTGGTGGTCTGGGGTATTGTTTGTTTATTTATTTATTTATTTATTTTTTGTCTTTTTGAGACAGAGTCTCACTATGCAGTTGAGGCTGGCCTTGAGCTCACTTTTGTAGCCCAGGCTGGTCTCGAACTCGCATCAATCCTCCTGCCTCAGCCTCCCAAGTGCTGGGATTACAGGCGTGAGCCACCACGCCCAGCTTCTGGGGTATTGTCTTCTTCTCTTTGTGTCACATGCACAGGGGACTTTGTGTTAGGTTCATCTGATACACTAGAGAATGCCTCCGTCCCATGAGAAGGACCTGCAGAAAAGCCCAGTCTGGTCATGCCTGGTGTGTTATGTCTAGAGACAAAATCTCAGTTCAGGCACCCGAGGAACAAGCCAGACTCCAGACATCTCTTGTAGAGTTGGTGCTTCCTTTACTTTTCTTCTCTTTTCCTTTCAAATTTTCTGTTTTCCTACAAACCAAGCAAATTGAATCTGTAGGTCATGGAGAGAGAATAAATATGAAACCCACAGGACTATGATTACAGAGTTTTATTTTAGACAGCGGCATTTAAATTTATAATTGTGTTGTTAGGAACAGAAGCATTTTTATGGTTAGGTGTCCTGGTCTTTGGCCCTTTCCCTACTCAATGTTTTTAAAACCTCTCTGGCACTGTTTATCTTAGCTGCTGGTATTGCTGTTCTTTTTTAAAGAGAATAAAAAAATAGTAAAAAAAAGAAAGAGAAATAATATAATATTTCACTAGACAAAATGATAGGAATTCAACAATAGTAGTCATATTGCATATTGCGCACAAAGTTGGTTGAAAAATTTAAAAATTAGAGAAAAATTTAAGCATTAACTGTTCTTCCAATAGACTAGAGAAATCAGCAGTACGATTATCCAAGCTGTCCTGTATATATATTTCTTTTTTTTGTTTTCTTTTTCCCTTTCTATTGTCCTTTCCCTCATCCCAGTTGTTCCTTCCCTTTGATACTCTAGCTCTACTCCTTGTGTAGAACATTTTAATACAATTCAGTGCTTCCCTATGTCACCATTACCACATCTCAGTCTCTTTCTTCCCCTGTTGATCGTAAAACACACTTTTACATTTGCACACATACAGCCTAAATACAAAAGTGTGTTTCACAGGACTTGGTGCATCTTTATAATTTCACCCAGTGATCTCCACATCAAAACTCAAAGCTTGACTTTGTCATATCTTGCTTGGTTTTCCTCAGTTGTGTCATTATTGTGATTGCCTGATTAATTTTATTCTTAGACCTACTTTTAGTTTGAAAAGAATTAAAACAGAGGAAGAAAGGAAGAGACAAAAATAAAACAAACCCATAATTTTAAATAGAAGACACCACCTTGTAAGAAGCCACTTTAGTCTTACACAGAGCGAGAAAATTGTATTTCTTATTGTTGATCCTTTGCTTAGCATCGTAGAAACGACTGTGCCTTTTCACTTCTGTGGCCACACACTGTATCCTGATGCCTTGGGTCTCTGGTTTCATTGGTTCCTCAAAGCACCTTTTCTTTTACACTGTGCAGCCCATGACGTCTGATGGTGGCAGTGGTGATGGCCGAGTGTGGGATGGTGTATCGTTGGTGGTTCTAGATTTTTTTTAAGCTCTCATAAAAGCGACTCATTACCCTACATTTTCTAGTGTTTAATTGCTTATGCCATCTGTGAACCATTCATTTGAATTCATTTCAACACAGTTAATCTCGTTCTATGTGAGCTCCCTGGAAGTTGTCTGTTTGCACTTTTCTGCAGAAAGTAGTGAACGATTCCATTTTTTTCTTTTCTGTCTTGGTGGCTTAAAGGTTTATTCTTTGATGAAAGCAAAGTCCAGGTTGAATCTTTTCAATTTCATAATTCTAAAGATAACTGCAGGCCCAAGCCATGCCCTTCCTGTTAATGGTGAAGTCTTTGCTCATCTGTATTAACTGAGGCTCTGCACTGCCCCCTTGCTAGCTCCTCCCCCTCAGCCATGTGCTTTCCTCATGTGCATAACTCCTGTCTTGTCTGGGGATGGAGCTAGAATCTGTGGAATTGTTATCTAACAAAAGAACATTTAATAAGTACAAGTGAATTGAAACTATTAGCTGATTAGATGATGGCTAAACATAAAATGCTTTGTAGCCATGATATTTTTTCAATTAAAATTGCAACACTTGAAATTGTTTATTGAAGTAACTAATAGAAAACCCAGGAAAATGGAAGCACTTGCAAAGCACAGAGAAGGGATTTGCTACTTCTGTCCAAAGGTTGACTCCTCCCAATGACACAGGGCAAAGAACAAGTCCATTGTAAATGACGGTAAGCAAGTGTTAACAGAGCCCAGAGCCATTGGAGCCTGGTTAGGGAGTGAGATCCTGGTCTTTTTTGCTCTTGCTAGGGCTTTGGTAGGAGCAGGCACCTCCTCACAGCCCTGCCTTCCCAGGGACATTTCCAGTGGGAAGGTAGCTTGGGTACTGGTCAAGAGCCTGCACTTTGGAGCCAGACCTACCTGAATTAAGAATTCCCTTCTGCCATGTATGGGTCATGTGGCTTGAGCTTTGGAGTGTCTTAAGCTCTCTCAGCTTGCCTTTCTCACCCTTTGCAGGGCTAATACCAGTGCCTTCCTGGGGAATGACTGCAAGGAGCCAGTTATGCCCAGGAGGTGCTTGGTATCTCCTTAGGAGAAGGGACCTTGTTGGCTGAGTGCTGGGGCTCTTCTAAGCCCACATGTTCAAGGCTCTCGTTTGAGCCCCACTGTGACACCTTCTGCAGATGTGGGTGGCTTTCTTGCATGTGCCTCCTAAAGCTTGGAAGAATATATGACCTGAGGTTGCTTGGGTAAGAAGCAGCATCAGTGAAGTTTAAGATGTGCTCCTGACATTGCTCCCTCACTCTGTGACCCTAAGAAGAGACTGACCAGGCCAGGCTTAGTAACCCATGTTTGTTAGTGACAGCATCTGTCAGGTTTTCTCTACCTTGCTGCTTATATAGCTGAAGATGGAATTATTCCTCAGGCTCCAGGGCTTTGCATTTCAAATTCCTTCAGTTTCTCTGCACTTAATTTGTTGGTGTTCTTATTTTTGTATTGTAAAAAAACAATCTTGTTATGTACTAATGGGTGATACTCTATCTTCTGTAGTTGCTATTTCTGATGGAAAAAAAAATGAGAGGGTGAGAAACTGTATTTCTAAAATTTCTTGGTAAGCATAATGCGAGTCTTAGATATACTTAAGGATGTTAACAAATTGTGCTTGAGGAATAAATTTCAGGTCCCCAGTTATACTGTGTAAGAAAAAAGTTTCTAGCCTGACACAGTGGCACACATCTGTGACCTTAACATTTGGGAAGTGACAGGTTCTGGTCCTAGTATGAATTGCTAAGATCATCCTAGTGGTCATCTAATATGGCTGAAGCCCTTAAAACAAAGCCCATCTTCCTCAAGACCACCTCCCCCCTTCTTCTCCAACTCAGCCCAGGACATAATTTACTTTTACCCTTCCCACCACCTCAAGGAAGACCTCCACTCAGCTCAGGTATATTTAAACATCCCCTTCAAATTTCAGCCCTGGCAAAAGGCCATAAAAGCCTCAGCCTCACTTTGTTTAGTCCTGAAAATTTCTTACTTTTTCTAAATTTTCTCTGTGTCCTCAAAGAAAATAAAGATCCTTTCTCTTTTTTCTTCTGCTTGCTTCTGTGCTACACCGAGTACCTATTGGGAAGCTGAGGCAGGAGGATCACTGTGAGTTTGAGACCAGCCTGGGTTGTATATCAAGACCCTGTTTAAAAAAACAGAAAAAGGGGTAACATTTTCTGTCATGCCACTTGTTAATTAGCAGATACAATACTTGAGCCCCAGACCAGAAATGTGCTGAATTCCTCATCTGGCTCTCTTCCCTTTCTCTAGAGGGGACAGTCTGGGTTCTTCCTTCCCCCTTGCGGATTACCCATGATATTTCCACACTCAGCAAGCCGTTGTTGTCCCACTGATATTTTAGGAGCACCGAAAATGTACATGACTGAGTTGCTCTGTATAGATTGGCTGTGAGAAAGAATATCCCATTCCAAAAACAGTATCAGTGAGCATCTTGCATGTGGTAACTTTGTGCCTGTGTGTTCATCATCAGATGAACTGAGAGAGAAAAGGTGGCGTCTACGCACCACAGAACACTACTGTGCCAAAAAGGGCAAATTTGAGTCATTTGTGGGAAAACGGGTGCACCTGGAGACCATGATGCTAAATGAAATAAATCACGCTCACGAGCTTAAATATCTTGTGATTTCTTTCATATGAGAAAATGGGAAACATAATAAAGAGCAAACTACAAGGTAGATAATAGTTATTTATTTATTTATTTAATTTATTTATTTTTTTCTTGTTTCACAACTTTTGTTTGTTTGTTTATTTTTATGGCAGCCTCAGCCTGCCCTGAGGGCAGGGCTGGCTCAGCATGTGGTGCCGGGGATCGAACTGTGGTCCCTGAAGCCGCCCAAGCTTTCCTAAGAAGGCGCTTTAGACCACTGAGCCATCCTGTCAGGCCCCCAAAGGCAGATAGTAATGAACAGGGTGATAGAACTTTTCAAATGGGAAGGGGCAGGAGTTGAGGGAGGGGTGTGAGAGAAGAGGGGGGAGTAAAAGGACTAAGATATGTTGTGTACATGCACCCACTTTCCACAGTGAATGCAGCCATCCTGTTCTCCAAACATGTGCTAGTAAAAACAAAAGCATCGAGCTTTCTATTTTCTCTTTGATTCTCTGTTTTTTTTCTGGTGCTTTTTAATTTGTTGCAGAGAGTGTGGTAAAAAGTTAATGCACCAGGAATGGAAAATGCTTCCAGCTTTACAGAGCTGCTGCAGAGTTGGAAAGTTGGCTCTTGTTTTGAGGCCAGGACTTGAACCCATGACCTAATGCCAGGGGCAAGAATGCAACCAGTGGACCTACACTGACCCTCACAAGATGGAGGCATTTAAAATACTTCCTTTGAGCAGGCCTGGCATTCCTTTCTGTGTTTCCTTTTTTCTGCCAGTCCTTCCTGCAGTGTTGCTGGCCTCCCTGCTAGGAGCCCAGTTCTAAAGATCTATTTTTCTCACTGTCTTTCCATTTGCGTATTACAGATGCTTCCTCTTTGCTTTCCATCTCTCCCGTGCAAGTTCCTTTTTTTGTTCTTTGTTCCTTCCTGTCCTTCTCCTGGATTAAAAATAGTCTCCAGGGCCTCTGGCTGCTTGGCTGTGCATCTGACCTTCCTTCTGTTCCTCTGGCTCATGAACATCTCCCAAAACTTCCCTACTCTCTCAAGGTACTGCCCCCAGCATCCATTCTCTGTTAATTTGAGCTGGCTTTGAGCTGCCTTGTGGAGCTGCTGACCCTTGTACTCAGAGCTCTAACTGAACAGTAAATGTCTTGTACAAAAATGCTTAATAGGTGATTGCTCACATTCCGGATTACTGACAAGCACAGAATTCTCACTTATCTGCTGACACAGTGTTGCTGAAGGGGAAGCATTCTTATACACTGACTCAGGATGTGTGTGTAGCGTGTGTTTGTGTGCTCATGCAAAGCTGTGATACCATCATGAGCCAAGCCCTAGCATCAGCTTTCAGACAACCCACCATTAAGGGGCCCAGGGACTCCTGCTGCTGTTTTGCTCCCATGAAAGTGTTTCTCAGGAAGCTAAAGTTGACTTAAGCGTTTCTTCATGAACATTCTTCTCTTTGGTTACAGTTGGCGGATAGTGATATTCTTTTAAAAGCTATCTTTTTATCCAATGTTGATCTAGACAATCCACAAGTGGTGTCTGCTTGTGGGGTAGAGGCCTTTAAGGTTTTGGATGACTGGGCTGGAAAGTGCTGATGGTGATTTCAACCCTTTGTCCTGGTGAACAGCCACACAGGGCTGATGATTCTCTCCTCAGGGGCAGAAGACAATTGAAATGGTTCTCTTTTCATCCGGCCCTCTGGCTGTGTGACTGTATCTCAATGAAAAGCACTGGCCCTCTTCTTAGTTGAGAGTCCTGAGTTGTAGATTTCATCATCCGTGGTGAAGTTCATGTTTCTGTGCAGCAAGGTTCCCCTGGTGTCACTGCTTACGCCATTGTACCCTCCTACTGGGCTTTAATGTTCACAGGCTGACGACTGAACTGCAAGATATCTTACAGAGAAGTCCCAGCTCAGATGTCATCTTTACCCTTCTAGCCCTTTCTTCTGGATGAACTATCCTTTGATCTGGGTTTCCGAAGCACTGTGCCAAAAGCTCTGTTAGAACACTCATTACTCTATTTCTTAAATATTCCTTTTGCCTTATTCCTTTGAGTGACTCTGTTCCCTCAAGTCATTTTTTTTTTTTTTAAATCACAGGTATCTGCTCCTTATAGGGAAGGTGTATTTGGGCCCACAGTTACAATTTGTAGCTTGATGGCTCTAAGACAGAAGACATGGCCAGGGCCATGGTCAAAGAGAGCTGCCCATGGCAGGGCAGTGGGGAAGTGGGGAGCCAAGGGAGGGAGACAGACCCTTCAGGCCACATTCTCAGTGGCCTTTCTCTTTTGACCAGATTCCTCATCCTAACAGCCAGTCAGCTCTAAATCACCTAATTCAGTGACCTCTCAAAAGCTTCACCTGTGACCACATGAGGCTTTTGGGAGGTACCTAGAGATAAACTATATATGTTTTACCAGTATGAGTAGGCATTTGTGATATTCATTTGGGGAATGGGACATGCATCTGTCTTGATTATTTTTAATCCCTTTACTTGCTGTTCCTTTTTTACCCCCTTCCCCATCTCTAATTCCAACAATCTACTTGTAGTTTTCTTATTTATTTATTTATTATTTATATTTCCAGTTTCTCATATAAGAGAATGTGATATTTTCTTCTCTCTCTCTCTCTCTCTCTATTTCTTTTTCTCTTTCTCCCTTTCTCTCTCTCTCTTTGTATTTTAGGGAAGGGTCTCACTACTACATTGGACTTGTAGTGATCTGCCTGTTTATAGCCTCCCAAGAGCTGAGATTACAGGCAAGCACCACCACGCCCAGGCTCAATTGCCATCTCAGTGTCCCTGGGGGCAGGGTTGGCACTATAGGCTCTGGGAATCGAACCCCCTGGCAAGCTTGCTTGCAGGCACTTTAATCTGCTGAACTATTTGGCCACCCCTGACATTTAATTTTCTGAGTCTGGTTCATTTTATTTAACATGATAGTCCTAAATTCTAACCACTGCCCTACAAATGACATTCTTTTTCATTCTTTTTTTTTTTTTTTTTTGTCTTTTTGAGACAGGGTTTTGCTATGCAGTTGAGGCTGGCCTTGAGCTCACTTTTGTAGCCCAGGCTGGTCTCGAACTCGCACTAATCCTCCTGCCTCAGCCTCCCAGTGCTGGGATTACAGGCGTGAGCCACCACGCCCGGCTCTTTTTCATTCTTCTTCAAGGCTGAATAACATTTTGTGTTGCCATATTTCTTCATCATTTCATCTGTTGATGCATATCTAGGCTGTTTCTAGAGCATAGTGTCACTACAGTATCATGTCCTTAATTTTTTGGGGAATGTGCCCAAGGAAAGGGTACCTGGATCAAATGAAATTTCTAGTTTTAGTTTTTTGAGGAATCTGCATACTGATTTTCATAGTGGCGTACTATCTGAATTCCCACCAATGATGTTGGAGGGCTCACTTTTGGAGAAACCATAAATTAATTAACCTTTGTATTACCATAATTTGGGAGAATGCCTAAGACAGCATTCAGTAAACATCTTATAAATTGTTTAAGCCAGGTGTGGTGGCGCACACCTGTAATCCCAGCACTTGGGAGGCTGAGGCAGGAGGATCAGTGTGAGTTCGAGACCAGCCTGGGCTACAAAAGTGAGCTCAAGGCCAGCCTGAACTGCATAGTGAGACCCTGTCTCAAAAAAAAAAAAAATAAAATAAAATAAATTGTTTAGCCTTATTTCTATTATAGAACATAAATCTTTAAGGACAAGTTTTATTTGCCATCGGTAATGTTGTAAATCTGATTTTTGAAACAAAAGCAAAATATTGAACAAATGAGCTAGATTTAACTTACATCTTTAACTAATGATATAATAAAAAGGGATATTCTTTTTGCTTCATCTTTGTCATCATTATTTGGTTCACAGATTTCATGACTATGAAAACTGATGTAGCGTGGTGCCACTTATAGATAGGATGACATGAGATTTAGAATAAATCTATAAATTCCTTAAAGATGTGAAGTCATAGATTTGAGTTGCAGATCGAGGACCCAGGAATCTAATTTCTGCTTTGAATTCTTAGGTTGCCCTACTTAAGGTTTTCATATTTCTTGTATTTGATGTCTGTAGCCTGCAGTTTGCTTCACATTTAAACTGAGTACCAAGCCCAGTCTGGCTTTGCTTTATTGAACAGTTTTGTAAAGGCCCCCTGTAGCTTCCAGGCTTAGGATGCTGAAGGCTGTGCGTGTGAGCATGAAATCCTTACCCTGAGGTGGACCTTGTGGGTCACTGTGTAGTCACTTTCTGTGGTACCTCCTCTTGCCAGGGCTCACTTTTTTTGGTACGCTTGCCAGGCAGGTGCTTATACTGCTGAGCTATCTTCCTAGCCCCAGCACTTACTATAAATGACACTTAAAAAGTAAATGACTTACACTATTATATGATCTGTGCACCTTTCAGTTTTTACTAATAAAATGCAGCTCCCTTTGCTGTCCTGCCGGCTCACACTTTATTCTGTGATTTGGCATTCTGGACCTTAAAATTTCCACTTCAGGCAAACAAGGCTGAATTGCAGGTTTTCAGAATTCCAGCTCTCCTAAGGTACTTGGACTCAGGCTATCCCTGTGTCCAAGCTCAGTTTTCAGATTGCTTCTAGTCCTTTTGAATGGTTTCCTTTATATGGGTACCCAATCACATATGTGGTTACTTTGGAAAAGAAGGACGGCCTTCTAAAAGCAATGTTATTTGTCTTATTTATTTAGTGATACTGGAGATTGAACCCAGGGCCTTGTGAATGCTAAGCAGGTGGCTTACCAACTGAGCTACATCCCCAGCCCTAAGTGTATCATTCTTGAAAGAATGATGGAAAAATTTTATACTTTTTTTGATAAAGAAGAAAGTCATCCATAATCCTGCCACAGAAACACAGTTCTTTTCACTTTTGCATGTTGTCTTCTGAGTTTTGTTCGCAGACATGCATTTGAACATAGGAGCAGTCATACTGTCTATTCAGATTTGTTACCAACAAATATTATTTTTCAGAATAGTCAAAAAGTGTAAAACTTATTTTCTACTTTGAATTGTATGTGATACTGTTTATGTTTCAGACAAAAAATGTACTTAGATTTTGTGGTTGAAGAATTTCAAGATAATAATGTATATTATTGGCTTATGAGCCTCTTTCTGTTCATTTTCCTTGTGAAATTTCCCATCCTTTATCAGGGCCAAAGAGTCCTATGAGGAAGTGACAGCACATGGTGGCAGGAGAGCATGTGACTGTATGTGCAGAGGAACTGACAGGAGTAGGTGGCATCCCTTTCTCCTGCTTCCAGACAGCTGCTTGGAAATGTGAGGCCAGAGGCCTCTAGGGCTGCGCTGTTCACCAGGACAGCTACTTGCCTCTTGTATCTATGGAGCGCTCAAAGTGTGGACTTTACATGATGAAGATTTTGATGAAAAGATAATGTAAAACATCTCAGGATTTTCTATAATGATCTCATTTTGAAATGTTTTGAATACAGTCTAATAATTAAATATTGTCAACATTAATTTCACCTATGTCTTTCATATGGCCACTAACAAACTTAAAATAACCTGTAGATGACATTGTATTTTTGTTGGACAGTGTTGCTCTCGGGCGTTACTTTCAAAAGTTACCTTGTGGTTTAATAGTGGGGTCTGAAGTCAATTTAGTCCATTAAAAAGTCAGTATGTTTAGATTAGAACAGAATGAATGGCATTATTGGGATTATTTATTTATTTATGGCTCAGCCTGCCCTGGGGGTGGGGCTGGTGCAGCATGTGGTGCCAGGGATTGAACCGTGATCCCTGTGGTTGCCTAAGCTTTCCTAAGCAGGCACTTTAGACAGCTGAACCATCTTGCCAGCCCTTTTGTTTTAAAATATACATATGTGAACTGAATCCCAGGTAATTTTTTTCTTTCTTTTTTTATGAGTCATGGTAAAGGAGTTTGAAAGCTAGTGCTTTGAGTTGTTGACTTAATCAGGAGGCCTGGTCTGCTCTGTTAGACAGCAGGTTTGTACCACGAAGATTGTATAGATTTTAGGTCTGATTAGTGGAAGCTGTTCTGGAACTCTTCAACTAACCCAGACCCTGCAGGAAAGTCAAACTAAATAGCTCCAGGAGACTTCTTGAATGCCTCTGAAGTCTTAAATTGTCCCCTGGAGTCCAGGAATCACTTTTGTGTGATTACTTGCTTCTTGAAGTCTTTTTCAAAATAGTCTAATGGGTGGTGGTAATTTCTAAGAAGTGGGGTGGTTTTTTAGTGATCTTGGAGCTAGCTGAGTTGAAGAGGGTTTCTGTGACTCCCAGATCCTCCCTATCCCAGGTCTTGTTGAAGTCAGAAGAGGTGGTACTTTAATCCAGGACAACATCAGTCTTATTCCTGCCTGAGAAGGCTTCTCCTTACAGTACAGGATGTAGGGCAATCACCAGGGCTGTGCTTTTGGCTGGCTTTTCAATATAGTACATGTAAAACCATAGAGAGAAGGGGGAAAAGATTCCAAAAAGTGAAGTTTATGGTGTTACATGGCCTTGTGTTTATTCTGACAGTTGTAAAAATTCTTTTGGGGTGACCCATTTTTCCTTTCTTAATTAAAAAATATTCTGGCAAGCAAGAGTAAGAAATGTAAAACATGTGACTAATGTTTTAGCTTTTTCTCATAGAGCTAGGTTCTTTAAAATTTTATCTTAGATATGCCTGATGTTTAAAAATTTCCCACAGAAGCCCCCAAGCTTTTGTTTTGTTTTGTTTGTTTTGGAGACTTGTGGACTTAGATGGCATCTACTTTCAGGAAAGAGTCCAAAACAACAACATTTAGGAGTTACTGTACTGAGGTCTTCCTTGGAGATTTATTCTGGTGACTTAGATTACTCTAGGAATTGACTGAGGCGAGGCAGCCTTTGCTTGAGTATTTCCAGTCCTATTGGTAGTCACTCAGAATTTTTGAGGGAGTTAGACTAAATGATCTTCAAGGTCTAATGAGACAAAAAGTATTCTAGTGGTATGTCAGCTCTATAGTTACTCAGCTTGTAGGGTCCCATGGTGCATAAGGATCTAAGGGGAAATTGGTGGGATTGTTTTCTGAAGTCTGTGAACATCGTGTCTGTAGCATTCCATATTCTCTGTGTAGGAGCAGAAAAGGAAGATTAGCTTGGTAGGATTTCATTCTTCTTAGTGATTTTCTGTTAGGTGAAGAGAGAAATTAGTGCTCTGAGTTCTAACAGTTCAAATCTGGAATTTTAGAAACAGTAAATGGCAGAAAGACTAACCTATCATTTACACTCAGTCTTAGCTATTGTCTAAACATTCATTCATTCTTGTTAATGCTCTTAGGTACCTCTATGATTCTACACTTGTGAAAATGTCTTGCTCGACAATGTGAAAGGTCACATCTACAGGTTTTTTCAGTGCTTTTCCATTATTGATCTCTCTGTAGGCATGAAATCACTTAAAAAGCAAAGTTGTTTTTATTTATTTATTTATTTTTCCTATGGCCTTCTCTATCTTGGGCTTCGGTTTTCTCTTCACTATGTTGGTCCCACCCTTTCTAGCTCAGAGATCTTTTTCTTGATAAGGAAGATAGAAGCATTAGAAGGGTGAAGTAGTTCTGCTTTCTTTTATTATCAGTTATCTTTGCCCCACCCATCAGCAATGAGTCACTCTTCTTGTCACTGGCTCCTACAGTATCTGAAGAAATCCTTTTGCTTGACTTCGACTTTTCTTCCAAGGCTGAATTCATTAATGTCCATTAACTTTTCCACACACACACACACACACACACACACACACACACACACACAAAGAAATGTAATTGTAGGACCTTCTTATTTCTTACAATTCATAAAACCTGTCCAAAGGCTATATTGGTCAATTTTTCATTATGGTAATGAAGCACACTGATACAAGTTGGTAGGCTAACTATGAATGTAAGCAGTGCACTTAGTTCATCATTTTGGAGGTTGAAAGTCCAAGCACCATGGCACAGACTCTAAAGGTCCTCCTTCTACCCAGTGTCACTTCATGGTAGGTGGCAGTGCTGAGAGCACATGCAAGAGGGGGACCCAGAACATCAGACAAGGACTGAGAGACCACAGTCCCTTCTGAGGATGTGGCCCAGTTCCACCTAAGAACCTCCCACCCAACTCTACCTCTTGAAGATCCTCCCTCCTTAAATTGTCACACTGAGGATACAAGGGTCCAATGTGTGAAATTTTAGGGGACAAATGTCGTCCGAACTAGTCACCATCTTGACTAATTCATTCTTTCATTTCATATTTGAAATATTTTTTCCACCTTTCTTGAAGCCTTTTTTCACATTGCAAAAGGCTTATATTAGTTGTAGAAAATAATGCTTGCCTAATGTTAGGTCTGCATGCCTGTTACCTGTACAGGAACATAATCATTTTCCTCCAAGGTTTCTATGAATTTTGTAACATTTTTCGTTATGTCTGGAACAGTAGTTGTTTTTATTTTCTCCTCTCAGCAGAGCAGATAGAAATCTAGAAGAAAACCTCAACAGCTATTCGTGACTGCTTGCACTGTGACAGGAAGAACTCAATGATAATTCCAAGATTTTGGTGTAATTTAACAAAGAATAGTGATATCAACAGCAGAGGCAGGATTCTGGGCAGAACTTCTCTGTGGTGCAAGTTGGAGGGTAATAATATTATTCAATGAATTTTAAATGTTGCACTAGATTAGAAGATTCAAGTTTAAAGAAATGTACTGAGTGTCATTTATACATCAGTGAGATATTTTTACCAATAAAAATGAAATTTCGGGGCCTGGCAGGATGGCTCAGTGGTCTAAAGCGCCTGCTTAGGAAAGCTTGGGTGGCTGCAGGGACCGAGGTTTGATACCTGGCACCACATGCTGCACCAGCCCTGCCCTCAAGGCAGGCTGAGCCGGCCATAAAAAGGCCATAAAAATAAATAAATAAACAAACAAAAGTTCTGAAACAAAAAAATAAAAAATACATAAAAAAAGAAAGAAAAAGAAAAGCTGCATTAAAAAAAATGAAATCTCTCACCCCCTTTTTTACCACTCTTAAACATGTATGTATTTATGTATGTATGGATGTTATGGCTGGCTCAGCTTGCCCTGGGGGTGGGGCTGGCACAGCATGTGGTGCCAAGATTGAACTGCAGTCCCTGCAGTTGCTGCAGGTTGCCTAAACAGGTGCTCTAGACTGCTGAGCTATCTCGCCAGCCTCTGAAATCGTTGTCTCTGTCTCTGTCTCTGTCTCTGTCCCTATTTCGCTATATCTATGAAGGTGATGGAGGGTTAAGAGTCAAGCTTGAGTAATATAATACTTGGAGGCAGGAGAATAGAGGGCAATGAGCATAGGAATCAGATGGGGTATACTTAGGGAGATGAAAACAGCAGAAACAGGTTAACTCATTTTTATAGATTTTAGGGAGGGCCACATTGAGGATTTTACTCCTCTAAAAATGAGAAACACTCCCACACTTTTGGACATTCTACTTTGAAAGGCATAAAACAAAACATCAGAAGTTTTTCCATCCAAAGAAATGAAACTTTAAAAATGTTGGTGTATAAATGATTTCTCCTTGGAAAGATAACTAAATTAAATATTAAATTCCTCCATGGAGGATTATTACTGTGTGATTTATTATTTATTTATTTATTTTTATTGTGTACCAGGGATGGAACTCTGAACCTTGTACTTGCCAGGCACGCACTTATGCTACTGAGCTATATCCCCAGCCCTATTGCTGTGTGATTTTAGAAAACCTATTTAAAAACCACTGTTAGGCAAAGATAACTCTGTAGACTGAGCACCTGCTTAGGCAAGGGCAGAGACCAGGTTTTGATCCCTGATACTATATGCTGCACCAGCCCCACCCCCACGTTCACTGAGCTAGCTATAGAAGTGGGGAGTGGCAGTGCATGCCTGTAATCCCAGTGCTGAGGAGGCTGAGACACAAGGACCACTGTAAGTCTGAGCTGCATAGTGAGACCCTGTGCCAAGTACATAAAATAATAATAAAAACTACTTGTTAATGAAGACATTTTCTTGGGTATTCACATTCCAATGATGGCTCTCATCCATCATTCTTAAAGCATGTCGAGTCTTCCATGTATAACAAAGTTGGTTGTTTGGATATGGTTGTAAGGAAGTTCTTTGTTCATAGTTTACCAGTTGCAGATTTGAAGAGAAGGGCTTTTAGAGGAAGACTTACTCTCAGAGATAGACAGCAACTATCACAGTGGAAGGCTCTGTTCAGACTTCACCTTCTTGGTGAGACATTCTGTTGCTGATCATTTATTTTACAGTGCCTCCCACTCTGGACCTCTTTTTCTCCCATCTCTATCTGCTTCTGCCTTACTGCTACTGTCTAATATTCCGTTTTACTCATCCACCCATTTGTTTATCACTAATGGGTTTCCTATTGGAATGTAGGTCCCATGAAAACATGGAGTTGGTTTAATGGGCAGAAGAATTAGTAAAAACATAGGTATGTAGGATTTCATTTTACAACGTCTGTCTTTGTAAGTGGGGCATACACTACGGGCCCTTGCAGTAACTGCTGGTCCCCTGAGCTATAAGTGAAAGGTGTGTGTGTCTTTGTGTTACTAGAGATTGAGCGCAGGGTTTTTGCACTGAGCAACAACCCCAGCTTTAATTTTTTTCTTTTTAAATTTGGAGACAATTCTATGTTGTTAAGTAAGTTGCACAGGCTGGGTCTAAATTTTGGGATCACCATACCTCAGTCCCCTCCTTTGCTGAAGATTATAAGTGTTTGCTGCTATACCTGGCTAAGATATTCTACTTTGGAAGGCAGAAAACAGTATGTCAGAAATAGTTCCATCTAAAGAAATGAAACTTTTTATTTATTTATTTTTGTATTTTTAGGGAAGGGTCTACAGGATGTCCAGGGTCTCACTACTAGAATGGATTTGTAGTGATCTGTCTGTTTATAGCCTCCCAAGAGCTGGGATTACAGGCATGTGCAATCACGCCCAGTCTCAGTTGTCATCTCAGTGCATCCCAGGGGTGAGGCCTTGGCATGCCCCAGGGGTGGGGCCAGAATGGCAGACTCTGGGATCAAACCCCTGACTCCTGTGCCTGCTTGCAGGTGTTTTAATTTGCTGAGCTATTTGGCCAACCCTATATACTTGAAGAATTTTTAAAAGTGTTACCGTCTCACTTCTTAATCTGTGAAACATTTAGCCAAAAGTTATGACATTAACTAGATATTGGGGTTGCCGAGAAATATGGCAGCCAACATTAATAATTACTAAACTAGAAACACTAATGCTTTATTGCATGATATCAGTTGGTGTTTCTGTCTCTCATGTCCTTTGGAAAAATAAATCAGTGCTTCTAAATGACTCTTAGGTCCCTATCAAATCATATAAATAGATTTTAAGAAATGCTGCATGTTTTCTTCATAGCTATAATGCATAGCTCTTCCATTCAGCATCCTAACCCGGCCGGCCTTCTGTTCATTTTGCATTCCCTAACAGTTAACTGATACAATTCCTTAAAAAATCATGATTTCCTTGACTCAACATAATGTAAGTTTTGAAATCTTACAAGCTATTGCAGCGAAGGAGGAAAGCTTTGGAGTGTACAAGGGCCTCCCCACTTTAATTAGAATGACAAAGCGGCACAGAGTTATGTAATGGGCATTCATGCTGCCCCATTGGTTACATAATAGAGTGGTCACTCACCACAGATACTGAAATCCATCTCACATCCAGGACTATTGTGTCCACTCGCAGAGACAGTGCTTTCTTTGTTTGCAGCAAATAAGCAGCTCATGATTATTAGCTTGGTTATTAAGTTAAATCACATTCCTGGAAAGGGAAATGCTGCCACTTTTTTGTTTGTTTGTTTGTTTTAAATGGGAAAAGAGAATGCCTTTTTGAAAATCTAAGCATACAATTACTACTGGCAACATGACCATTACGCCTCTTTGAGAAGGCAAGCTTATGTTTTTGTTTGATATTTTTTTCTGTACGTTTTGTTTTATTTGTTAAATTGCTAAAAACAAAAAGTGAAACTGGCAGATTTAAATATCTATGAAATCCATTTTCATTCCTCCATTGTTGTGTGCCTACATCTCAGGACCAGTCATCTAGCACCCCCAAGGTGTATGGGAAACATCACTCACAGCACCAGCATCACCAGTACCTGTGAACCCTGATTGGTGGGAGGGAGCAGAGTAGGTAGAGAGAGTACGGTGATGCCCACACCTAAGATTTGCCCTTGCTCACAGTGAGCATGGGGAAGGGAGCCTCTCTGAACAGGCCTTAAGCAGTTATAATTTCCCAAAGTCCCATGACCCCTGTCATGTTAATATGAAATCTAAATATTTACTTTTTTTTTTTTTTTTTTGTCTTTTGGTACAGGGTCTTGCTATGCAGTTCAGGCTAGCCTTGAGCTCAGTTTATAGCCCAAGTTGGTCTCAAACTTAGTATTCCTCCTGCCTCAACCTCCCTGAGTACTGACTGGGATTACAGGCAGGTGCCACCACACCAAGATAAATATTTGCTTTTAAGTGGTGTCATTAGTGTGGGACATCTGCTCTTTAACATTCCTACAAAGGTGTGGCAATTTGGACACAGTTTAAGTGTATCTCCCAGAGGTTCATGTGTTGGAAGCTTCCTCCCTAACTGGTGGTATTGGGTGTCAGTATGACACTTTTAAGACATGGAGCCTTGTCAAGGTTAGGCCACTGGGGAAACTTAATCCCTCCCTTACAGATTGCAGTAGCTCTCACAGACCACTGAACTCTCATGAGTGAGCTGACTCCTGAGTTACTCTGGCCTCCTGTTTGGAGATGTGAGCTGTTCTTAGGAGTTGTTCATATTTCTGCCATTGTGGTACCATTTTGCTGTGAGGCCTTAATCAGAACTGAGCAGATGCTAGTGTGATGTCTTTGAATCTCCAGATCTGAGCTAAGTAAACCTCTTTATTAAAAAAAAAAGTTAGCCTACCTCAGGTATTTTGTTATAGTAATGAAAAACTGGCTAACACAAATGATATCTTTTCCTTCTTGGTACCTAATGGGAGGATTCTGAGCTGCTCTTTAGTATAGGGCTAGAGTGTATCACTCATGCACAGTACCTCACATGTGACTGACTCTCATTGTTTGTCATGTGGGATATATGGGTAAGGGGAGGGCAGGAAGCAAGGTTCAGGGGATCTCCCTTGAGCAGGCTGGTCTGACCTACTCACTGCCTTGCCACTATTCTGTCAGTATGGCTTTGGACCCAGGCATCTGGGCTTTCCTCTTGCCTCTGTCAGTTACTCATAATGTGACTAATGAAACTGCTTAGCCCCTTTGAACCATAGTGTCATCATTTGTAAGCTGGAGTTAGTTGAGAGATTAAATCAAATTGTGCATATAAAAGACTGGATATTAGAAAAGGCCACACAGGTAAAAGATAATGTTAGTTCCCATTAGAGAATTTCTAGTTCATTGCAAATGTGTAAAGCAGTGATGTTTGATTTGTGGATTTGTTTCTTCTGATCTGTTCCAGTCAGGAATAAGTTAAAGCAAAGATAGACTTCTACTCTGAATAAAACTTGTATCAGGCAATGCCTATGGAAAAGAAAAACCTGGTCCCTTATTAGGAGTAAGGAAGAAAGGGAAGTGGGAATATTGACACCAAAACTTTAGAAGTGTTGTGTCCTAGCGGGAACAGATTGCTTCTACCATTGTTTTTTTTTAAATTTTTATTTAATTTTTTTTGTTTAGTGTTGTTACCGTGGCCCTACTAATGTTTGTTATAATAACCTAGGGCCAAATGGATATTCTCCAGTTAGGGATTTAGAATCACTAAGTTGTAGGTGGGGTCCATCCATATGTGTCTAGCAAGTGATTATATTGCTTCTGATATAGGTAGATTATGGACCATATTTCACAGTATGTCATCTTTTGCCTTTTCTAGTAGTTGGCATTCTTTTTTCCCTCTTTCATTCTTTGTGGAGACCCTTTTGACCATGATATATTTAAAATTAAAAAAAATTATTATTTTTAATAAGAAATAACAGAGATAGTTTCAAAACACATTGGTAGGACAGCCACAATAATTAATACAGTGCATATTGTTGTCTCCATAGTAGTTATTCTGAGTTCAAGATGCAGACATGAAAATTTTTCTAAGCACTATTGGTACAAATATTTGTTCTTATTGAACTAAGAAAAAGTAGTTGTATGTATAGTCCAACAGTCCATAATAGTAGTGGGTTATGAGCAGAACTGGTAATGTCGGAAGCTGTTGACTTGAACCTTTTACAGTAAGTTCAGCATGCTAATCTGGCTTTACTTTTTGTGTCTCATGGTTAAACTTTCCTGCTGGATGGTTAAGGCCAAGTTAAAGCAAGACCTATAAAACAAAATATATAACTTTTGTATCTGACAAGGTCAGCCAAATCCCCTCAGGATTTACCTTGCAACAGAACTTTTGTCAGTGTCAGCTGTCTGGATGAGTTATGGCCATTGTTTGACCAATTTGCTCTGTGTGAAAGCCTGAGAGAATGTTTTCTCTCTAGGTGACTCTCCTTAGGCACACTGTATATCATCGATTGCTTTCCTGTCAGGCACATAATCTCCTTGAACAGAAAATTTGGGACCCCACTAAGTTATATGATGTTATAGTACAGGTTCTCTTATGTCCTGACTCCTCACCGATCTTAAAGGGCATGATGTATTTAAATTTACACTTACTTTTGCTCATGATATTCTCACCTGATTGAAGCCCTTTCCTGTCTTTGCATTCATGCTAGGTTAAATATCAAAACCCTCCTGGATGAGCTTATCTTCCATCATGCTCCCCTCATACACTCATAGCTTGGTCACCTCAACTTTAGGTTACTTCAGGTCATATGTACTTGCTGTAGCCTTATTTGAAGTCTTCTCTCTTTTACATCATCTACCTGGTGAATACTTACTCATTATTCTGGTCTGAGTTTCCTTTATGGAATGCAGTTTCTTCTGTGAAACTTCCAGTGATTTCTGAGGCAAATTGTCCTTCTCCATCTTTGATTTTGTGTATTTTTCTTAAGTAATCTTTTTTTGGAGAGCAATTACTTTCATTATCTTTAAATAATTAGTTGCTCAATTATCTGTCAACCACTTGTCTTCTCTGCTTCAATGTCAGTTTCATGTAGATAGGGGGATGTGTTAGTCAAATTTCTAGATAGGACATGTATTAGTGTCCTGAGTCAAATACTAGAGGATGGGTCCTTTTAGAGAAAAGGAGTCTACTGCCCTCACAATTCTGAAGGCTCCAGGGCACAGCACTGGCATTAGGATAGCTTTGGTGAGGACCTTATAACAGATAGCATCACAATAGTAGGAACATATGCAATAAGAAGAGAACACATAGAAAGGAAGTTCAAGCAAAAGGAGGGCCTGAGCTTGCTCTTTTGATAGCAGTTCACTCTCACAACGGTCACTACGGTCCCAGAGAAGTATCCTAAACCTTCTGAAGGCCCTCTGCCAGTGACCTAAGGTTCTCCCACTAAGCCCTACCTTGTAAAGATTCTGCCATCTCTTAACATCTCCACGCTGAGGACTAAGCTCCTGACACCATATAAGGTCTTGAAAGCAAACTACATGGACACAATAGCAGGGAGCATGTGTGTGCTGTCTCTTTCTGTGTCCACTATGACCTATAATGGTGCCGTGAACATAGTGAAAGCTCAATGAATAGTTCTTTCTTTTTCTTTTTCTTTTTTTTTTTTTTTTTCCAGTACTGGGGATTGAACTCAGAACTTTGTACTTGCCAGGCAAGTGCTTATTCTACTGAGCTATTTCCCTGGCCCTCAATGAATAGTTCTAAAATAAGAAGTGAATTACTGTGGGACGCTCTGGGCCTTCATGGACAGTGACAGATGAAGTGAGTGAGTGTGCCTTGGGATGCAGTGGAAATTACCCTGAACAAGCATTTCTAGAGTGAGAGGATATAACACTGTTTTGTGGCAGTAATGAGAACATTAAATTCAGAGACCTCCAACAGGGTCATGTTAAGGCTTAGTACCTGGCATAGAAAAAAGGAAAGTTAAAAAAGGTTTCAGATGAAATCCTGACTTATTTTGTGTGACGTCCTACATGCACAAAGTGTTGGAAGCTGCTTAGTGGTCTAACACCTCATGAGTAAATTTATTCAATGTATTTATTTACACTTATATCACACAGCTGGTTGACTAGATTTATGTTCATTTCTCATTTACTCCCTCTTGGAGTTCTAAGAAGTGCAACAAGTGCCTATTCCCATTCTGTTTTGAAATCAAGCACTTGCCTAGTGACATTTATAACTAACAGAACAATATGAGCAATATTGGCCTTCAAAAATTAGAGCTCATTATGTGCTCAGTGTCTATGGGAAAAGAGTTCCAAAGGAAAAAAATTTCGTAACTTTAAAAAATCTTTAAATTGTGATAACCAAATGAAGAATTAATTGGTCTTCATGAAAAGCTCAGGATGATGATTTTAATAAATTCACTTCAGGTCTGTGTTACTATGAAAAGACTGCACCAGTCAGCTTTGTTTTCCTGATTTACCTGAGATTTTTTAGAGCAAAAGGGCAGACTTTTATATTTTTCTGGAAACCTATGGAGTTTGCTCTGACTTTTGGATTGTTAAATAATGCACTTTAATTATACTAGCTGGTTTTTCATTCATTACCACAAACATTTACTAAGTACCACTATCTGTGCACCAGAGATAGGGCCATGAACACAACAGATAAGGGTACTGCTCTCCAGACAAAAATGAGTAAACAAAGGGAGCTCTGAAGAACTGATATAGATAAGGTGATCTGGAGTGCAAGGGAAGATGGGTGGTGTGGCCCCAGCCAGATGCTCTGGGGGCATTTATCTGAGGACATGAGACACTGCCTGCTCAAAAGAAGCCAGCGGTGGGCTCAACATGAGAATATACTCAGGGAGACAGAGGAACAAATCAGAGATTCTCAGGTGCAGCTGAGTTTGCTGTGGGATGTGAAGGAGGGCCACAGCAGCTGGAGCTTAGAGGGGCAGGAGAGGGCTTTGGCAATGAAGTCAAGGAGACAGGCAGAAAGGGCCTTGCAGCTCCAGCAGAAGGTCAGGCATCACTTCCAGGGGTTATAGGCAGCCAGTGGGAGGTTGATATGGGGGAGCAGCATGACTTGATTTGTGATTTGAAAATAGTAATTGAAAGGGTTATTTTAGCAGTTCAACTAAGAGGTGATGAGGGAGCATTACATCTTTTTTATTGTATATGTACAGTTTTTTCTTGCATATATGTACAGATTTTTATATGTGATTGAATTTGGAAGGATTGAATAAACCTGATTTAGAGAATATAATATTACTATTTATATTCATTTGATAGGAATCTTGTTTTTATATTAAACATGTTTTTATTCAGTTAATATTTATGAAGTGCTAATAGTGATGTGATTGGAACTAATATACCAAACTATGATTTTCAGTTGTTGGTCTGTCTGAATTCTGCAAAGAAGCAATCAATAGGATATACAGTAGTCCTCCCTTATCATTGGTTTTGTTTCTGTGGTTTCAGTTACTCATGCCCACAGTGACCTGAAAATGTTAGATGAAAACTCCAGAAATAAACAGTTCACAGGATTTAAATTTTGTGCCACTGTGAGTCCCACGCTAAATCCTAGCCATCCTGTTCCTTCTTCCCTGAAACAAATTATTTCTTTGTCCATTGTGCCCAGTGTTATACACCTGTGTTTGTCAGCTTTTCGTAACTGTGATAAAATACCTGAGATAATCACTTCTTGAGCAGGAAAAGTTCATTTGGCTCAAAGTTTTAGCCCCTCGTCAGTTGGCCTGTTGCTTCTGGCCCTGTGGCCACAGTGAGGAGTACAACCGCTCACCTCCTGATGGCTTGGAAACAAGGAAAAAGACAAGAATGTGACAGTGGCTTCTCTTCCTTCCACTGGAGCCTTTCTCCTGAATGTTTCACTGCCTCCTAGCAGCAGCACTGCTAAGCACCAAGCCTTCCATATACAAGGCCTTTGCAAGACACTCCTGGCCCCAATCGTGACCATGCCTGTTAATCACTCGGTAGCTATTTCAAGTCTCAGATGGGCTGCTGTGCTGGGGCCGTGCTTATACGCAGGTAACCTTTATTTTACTTCATAGTGGCCCCAAACTATGAGAGTGTTGATTCTGACAATTTCAATAGACCACAAAGAAGCTATAAAATGCCTCTGTAAATGAGAAGTTGAAAGTTCTCAGTAAGCAAAGCAGAAACAATTGTATGCTAAGCTTCTTAAAAATTGGGGGTAATAACAAATCTTCTCATCCTGAAATTTTAAAGAAGAAAACGTTGTATTGCTTTTGCTATTGCACTTCAAACTATAAAGTTATGGCCCACAGTGCATGATAGGTGCTAGGTTAAGATGGAAAAGGCTTTAAGTTCAGTACATCTGTACTTTGAGGCATCCACTGGGGGTCCTGGAATGTATCTCCCACAGATAAAGGGTGCCCCAAATGTGAGCAGTTCTCATTTTTAAATGTTTCACAGTCCCGTGGAAGACATCTGCAGGTATATAGCAAAGTGAGGAAAGAGTTACTGTTATGAACTCAACTTGTATGACCAACTTTTGTAGAAACTTAGATTTTATTCTGAAGCAGTTTTGATACTTTTTTTTTTTTTTTTTTTTTTTTGAGACAGGGTCTCGCTATTCAGCTTAGGCTGGCCTTGAGCTCACTTTTGTAGCCCAGGCTGGTCTTGATCTCACACCAATCCTCCTACCTCAGCCTCCCAAGTGCTGGGATTACAGGCATGCGCCACCATGCCTGGCTAGTTTTCATACTTTTAAAAGACCATTTGGGCCGGGCGTGGTGGCTCACGCCTGTAATCCCAGCACTCGGGAGGCTGAGGCAGGAGGATCAGTGCGAGTTCAAGACCAGCCTGGGCTACAAAAGTGAGCTCAAGGCTAGCCTGAACTGCATAGCGAGACCCTGTCTCAAAAAGACAAAAAAAAAAAAAAAAAAAAGACCATTTGGCTATAAGAAGACATTCCTGACCTCACTGGTAGAAGTCATTGAACTAGTAGCAAGTGAGGCTGGTGAGGTGCTCATTGTGCATTACCAGTTAGGGTGTGGGTCTGAATTAAGGCAAAGGCAGTGAGAGTGGAAAAGAAGAATAGAATGAGGACACAGTGAATGATAAGTAAAGATGATCCTAAAGATTCGCAAGGGAGTGTTAAGAGAGACAAGACAGTGTTGTGGGTACCTGAGAGTAAATTTATCTGGCTTAGAAGGTTGTTATGGATACGTACAGCATGCTTAGGATTATTAATTGTTTTCTTCAGAACATGAAATTCATGAGCAAAAGTGGCAGAGAGTTTCAGCAGGTAATCTTTAGTATCAATTCTATAGTTGCCAGAGAAGATGGTACTGAAATCTTTCCAGAGTACCCCCTTCCAGTGCAAGTAGTAAGGAAGAAGCAAAGTCTGCCAGCTTCACCTAACACCGTCCCTTCCTGTAGGCGCACCCACTGGGTTTCATCATATGAACAGTTAAGAAAGGTTACATGGTCTGCTTGTAAACATCTCTGGTCACTGCCATGAGTATTAGTAATACCTTTGTTTATTATATAGCTCTTTAAGCTGAAGCACTTCAAAGTGCATTCCACATTAAAAATATCATAACATCAAGTGAGTTAAGGAAGGTAAACTGGATATTATTCTTAGCTTTTATATGAGGAAACTAATACTAAGAAGGTCAGAGGATGTTGTCCAAGCTTATATTAGTTAATCTGTGTCTTTATCACATCAAGAAGGTATGTTCATCTTTGTTTTCACATTATCAAGCACAATATTTCTCAAAGGCTGATGTTTTTTAAAGCAATAGTGATGATTTATTTTAAATATTTTTTTCAAAGGCTGATTGATAGATCTTTTTTTTTTTTAAATTTTATTTATTTATTTTTCTTGTTTCAGAACATTTGCTTGTTTCACTCATTTTTATGGCCGGCTCAGCCCGTCCCGAGGGCAGGGTTGGCGCAGCATGTGGTGCTGGGGATCGAACTGCGGTCCTTGAGGCTGCTCAAGCTTTCCCAAGCAGATGCTTTAGACCGCTGAGCCATCCCGCCGGGCCCCAGATCTTTTGCATTTAGATTCATCTAGGGGTTGCTGATTAAGATTGCCTACCCCTGGGTTTTATTTTAGGTCTGTTGGTCAGAATTTTCTAAGGTAGGCATTCAAGGGTAGCTGTTATTATCTAGTATCCCTGGTGATTCTCTTTAAAACTGTTGTATTCAAGGGATGAGACAAATCCTCAAATATGCTGATATTTTTTCATAAGGAAGTATTAATATATTCTGTATTTAGAAAATCATTCTATTATAAAACCTTACAACCTTTTTCTCAACATATTATATGGTTAGTTGTCTTTCTGAAGTTAAGTAATGCTTTTGGTTAGAAGTAAGACTGCTTTGACCTATGTGAATGAAAGGCAGAATCGCCTAGTAAGTTATCACAGGACTACGGGAGGCATCCCAGACCATGGCTCCATCTGTAGCTACTGCTTATATAGGATTGATTAGAAAGAATTGGTCTTGCTACATTTGTAGCTTTACCATCAGTGTGTACATTGGTACAGTATTAGCCATCTTGATACTACGTTTAATGCAGTGGCATGAACTCAGGCTCACATAGGTTGAGGATTTTGTCTTTGAGAAATAGGACCCCATAAACTTAAGCCAGTCAAGGATGGGTTCATCAGTCCACTTCTTTCTTACTGAGTTGTAAAGAAAGTATATTTATCTGTGGAGTGTCTAGGCGTTTTGTCATTATTGTATGGTTCATTACTGTATCTATCTTTGGCTCCTAGCAGCCACATAGTAGAGACTTAAAAAATACTTGTTGAATGAATGAATCCACTCAAGAGTATTTTAGGGGCCAGCAAGATGGTTCAGCAGTCTATAGCGCCTGCTTAGGAAAGCTTAGGCAACACAGCGACCGCGGTTCAATGCCTGCCACTACATGCTGTGCCAGCCCCACCCCCAGGGGGCAGGCTGAGCCAGCCATAATAATAATACATAAATAAATAAAAGGAAAAAAAAGAGTATTTTAGGAGCAAACTAAAACAACCAACTTAAAAAGAGTTGTCTTAGCTCACTGCTGAGATACATAGAAAGCAGTAGAAAGGACTAGTTGATTGAGTGGGAGTCAAGTTTACCTCCTTGCTAGATTCCTTTTTTCTTTCCTGCCTACCATCTTTTTCGTGGAGTCCCGGATTGCTAAAGGTCTTTCCTTGTCTCTTTGGAAATTCTTTTTTTTTTATGGCCGGCTCAGCCCGCCCCAAGGGCAGGGCTGGCGCAGCATGTGGTGCCGGGGATCGAACCTCGGTCCCTGAAGCTGCCCAAGCTTTCCCAAGCAGGGGCTTTAGACCACTGAGCCATCCCACCGGGCCCCTGGAAATTCTTTTTTTAGAACTCTTCTTCATTTACCTGGCATTTGTTTAATATCTATGGCATAATCCTAATATTAAGCTCTAACAATCCTTCTTCTATGTCATTCAATAAGAAATATTCACATTCATACTGTAATCAGTACCAGATTTTTAAACAGTAGAAATCTTTCATTTTCAGTATGGTTTTCTTTAGTTGCTTAGTTGAGTGCTTTGCACAGTGGCAGCTCTTCATGTAGCTTTTACTGACACCAGACGTGAGTCATGAGCCACGGGAATAGTGAGCATGTTATTGGTGCAATAAATATTTTCTTTACAACTGACATATCAGTGTTACACACATGTGTGTGCTCTCTCTCTCTGTCTCACACATACACATAAACACGCTCTTACATACATGTATGGTCTCTTTCATATACACACATATCCACATGCGCATGCATGCATACACTGAAGGACATTAAGATCTATCTTAGATGGTAACTTTCAATTCTTGTTTAGAGAAACTGGATCTGTAATTTGGTCAGCTATCTGTCCTTTCTGTATTCTACCTTTGCTTTTCTTTCCTAAGGGTCAGAATTGGCAAACCTGTTTTTTGCCTATCTAGATCTCATTAACAATCATATTGTCATTCTGTATTCATTTGCCTTTTTTTCTAAAAATGGAAGGAAACTGAACCCCCCACCCATCCACACATTGGGAGAAAACCTAGCTGGTAGGAGACTAATGAATAATTAGAAACAAGAACAGAACATGAATGCCCCCATGGATTCTTGTTCTGTGTGATCCAGAGCTCCTTGTGTAGCTACTAACATTGTTCCTACACTTCTTTTGAACCCTTGGGTGGGTGAAGGCATTTTTCTTTCTTAGACTTAATTTATTCATTTAGGGAACTGTAATAATGAGAGATATTTTTATTTTCCTCCAAGATGGTCTTTAGCACTGAAGTAGTAGTGTTAAAGATTTTGACTGGTGTTGAGAGGTAAGAAGCATAATACAAGGCAGTACCTACTTTTTGGTGAAAGTAGGATAAAGAGAAGTGGGGCCGGGTGTGGTGGCACACACCTGTAATCCCAGCACTCGGAAGGCTGAGGCAGGAGGATCGGTGTGAGTTCAAGATCAGCCTGGGCTACAAAAGTAGCTCAGGCCAGCCTGAACTGCATAGTGAGACCCTGTCTCAAAAAGACAAAAAAAAAAAAAAAAAAAAAAAAAAAAAAAAAAAAAAAAAAAAAAAAAAAAAAAAAAAAAAAAAGAGAGAGAGAAGTGGAAGTGAAGGATTTGAGTATGACATGCATATGCAGTATCTTTTTTTATTGGTAAAGTGCTGAATAACTTGTAACTCTGCAGTATGCCTTTTGTCTATCATCTCATGTAAACTCTCCCAACAGTACTATGAGCTGTGTAGATTCTGGGCTGGGCTGTTAAGTTCTGACAATCTGGATATTCAGTGACAGAGACTAAATATGCAGCACCATATTGCTTTTTTGTCATCAGGCAGCATATCATGATAAGAAGGCAGGGCTGGTTTTATGGCCTGGCTTTGATGCTTCTGCTAATTGGCTGGATAACTTTGGATGAGACCTCTAGCTTCTCCAAACCTGTGTCACCAGGTGAAATGATAATAATTCTTCTACCAGAGAATGGTTTTAGAGTTTGAGCCTCTAATATGAAATGAATGTTCAGTAAATACTTCTAAGCCTTTTAAAAATGTCACGTAGGACATGTATATGACTTACTTAGAATCAATAGATAGACTTTATGAAGAGGAAAATCTATTGAGAAGAAAATCCATTTTATTTCACTGTATCTTGAAGAGAGCTGAACACCAGAAATATGTGTTGCTCTTTCCACCTTTCCCTACAATTGATTACCAATGATCCAGGAATACTGCTTGTTTTAACACAGTATCAAGAAAGAGAATATTGGCCAAAAACTATGTCCAGAGCTTTGTACAAACCATAGAGATATATTTTACATTTGAATTTTTAAGCCCTCATAAGCTTTAAAGACGGGCAAGGAACAAGTCAAATAGTGTCAGTGCTTGAATTCTGAAACCCAGAGAGTGAATATTTTATTGGAATCTTTATAATAAGGCTTTGATTTTTGCTTGATTGATTGATTGATTGTTGCAGTAACAAATGATAATGGTGAGAAATATTTACTGTGCTTAAAACTAATCCCACAGGAAAATGAACAGAATACAAGATCCTTAATGTGATGTACAGAATAAGAATTAAACTTAAGGGCTTCAAGTTTGGAAACATCAAGCAATTGCCATGCTTGCCTTCCTTATACCCAGTGGCCTAGGCTTGGAAAGGAGTGTTTATAAATCTTGCAAAGAGATAAAGACCAGTGGAATTGTCTGTGGGATTTACAGCTCATGGAGAGAGCTCTGGCTTTCCATTCATAGCTGACTTCATTCACAGAGAATTTTAGGTCACACAGAAGCTCACTACCCGCCACTGTGTAGACAAAGACTGGCTATGCTGCACAAAGCATACTGGGTTTCAGAAAACCAAGGCACCTGTTAACCTGTGACTTCCGCATAGGCAGACCTTGGACTTTCGAGGGGTTCTGAGTAAGAAAAAAAAAACTATATATTTTAGATGTGCACTTTGGATACTAAACTACGTGACAATTGGTGATTGTATTTGCCAAATACAGTAGTGACTATTTTAATTCAAACTCTCTGTCCATGCCACCCTAAGACCTTGAATTTCATATTATTTTTTTTCCTTTGTAAGGTAAGTGACCAAGACACAAAAACTTTCAGTATTTACTTTAGGTCCCTTGCTAAACTGACCTCAGAAATGGAAGCTAAGGCAGGCCAGCCTAGGCAATGTAAGGAGACTGTATTGAGCACAAAACAAAAACAAACTCAGGGTCATTCACAGCACATTAATATTCATTTTTATACATATGAACTTATTCTATTTGAAAAATAAGATCTTCAGTTCTTAAAGTCCACTTAAGTTTTGAAATTGTCTCTTGGAAAACTTTGGAATCCTTACAGGGTGGCCGGAATATAAAAAATGGGGGTTTGTGCTAGAGAAGATAAGAGTCCATTAGGATTTAATGTTGAGCTAAGTCACCAAGAGTAACACTGTTTTTCAGGAGGTGGAACAAACAATTTCCTGTTTCCTCCAGGAGGGTTGCTGGGTTGTGGGGTGATCTAGGAAACCCTGCTGAGACAGGATGGTGAGGGGGATGGGATTGCTGTATGAGAAAACACTGCCTATTGTTTGTTATGAAAACTCCCTTAGCATTTTCCGGAGGATGAAGGACGCGCATCATAGAAACTTGGCCATGTAGCTTCTTCCTTCTAATAAGTGCCTGCAAGGGAGGCCAACTCTTGAGGATCATGCAGTTTTTTTTAAGAGTATATTCATTGGTTGTGTGCACCCTGTCCTCTTCTTCCTTCAAATTTCTACTTTTTTCATAGCTCAGAAGCATGATTTTCCTTCTTCTATAGCATTTGCTAATTTTCCATGGTGTGAATATTCCTGTTATAGTTGAATCTATACCACCAACATGATATAACTGAATGAAGCCTTGAGAAAGAGCACTCAAACTTGATTCTTACAAGCAGAGTCCTGGAGATGCGTGGCTAGGCCTTGTTTGCATAATTAGATGGAAGCTGCATACATCGGCATTTATGTGATATGGTGGAAAAACACAGTGAATGCTTGAATTAAAAAATATATTACAGTAAAAGGCACTGACATTAATGTTCCTCAAAATACTTCTCCTCATTTTAGCAATTTGTGCCATCATTCTTGCCACTTTCTGAGGCAGTTCTGCAAGTTCTGAGTATCTTTAGCTGCAGGCACATGCTTAGTGTTGTGAATTGACTCCAAACATTTATCTTTTATAGTAATTTTGACTTTGGCAAAGGGCTCTTAAGTCTCTTGGTGCCAGATCCAGTGACTGTGGTGATGAGAACGCACCATAATATTTCTATAAGCCTGCCTCTCTATTGGATGGTACTTGTCAGCATCACTCACCGTATTTTTTTTTTTGTTTTGTTTTTTGTCATACTTCAGAAAGGTACCCAGGAAAGAAGATTCTGAACTGTTTCATGTAGTGGCAAGAATGGTGGGATAGGTGTATTCAAAGTAAGAGGGAAAGGTGTTTTGATGGGGGAACATGGCCAGGTGTTTTTTAATATAATGAGTTTTTTAAACATTTAGCATATATTTTGGTTGCTCCTTGTCCATTACCACGGCAGTGAAGATTTGTAGCTTCTCTCTCCAAAAATGCCATCACAGACTTGGGATGTGTAAATTTGTCACATATACAGGTACCTCTCCTAGAGCCTGCCCTCTTTGTTCTCAAAATTCTCTTAGTTCTGGTATCCATGTTGCTGCTATTCTTAGTCTTTTCTTCCTCTGCCTATTTTACATACTCTTCCTGTAAAAGTGACTATAAAACGATTGCGTTAGATTTCTGCTTTAGGCCATTTTCCCTGGCTTTTAGATTTTGAGTGTCCATTGGACTGTATCACTATACCTCTAGTTTTACATTTCTAAAATAGAGTTCAGGGACCAGTCTCAGCTCCTCAGTGTGCAATTTAAGTCCTCCATGGTGAGCGAGGCTCCTACTGGCTCTGTAGCCGACCATCCTTGCCCTGTTATATTCTGCCATCACATTTCTGCCCTCACCCTTATTTCTTCTTAATGACTTTGTTTGCTGGGCTCCCTGCCTGTTGTGTCCCTGCCAACATTGTTAGTGCCCATTCATAACTTAAAGCCCAAGTTGGGCACCATCTGTTCAGAAAAGCTTTTCTGACCCTTTGACCATGCTTGTCAAAGCATGCTTTGCGGTGCTTCTGTGATGTCCTACCTCTCTCTCCACCACTGCACTGGGGCTCAGAAAATCACTCCCTAAAGTGTGGCTCTTGGGCATGCGGAGCACTTTGAACTGAAGGAAAGGGGCTCAACAGCAAGATCTATCTGACCTTTTCCTAAGCTTCTTCTTCCTGTTCCTTATTTCTTTTTATCCCCTAAGGCAGGCCACAGAAACAACTC
The DNA here is from genome assembly GCA_004027025.1 of Myocastor coypus. Lineage (NCBI taxonomy): Eukaryota > Metazoa > Chordata > Mammalia > Rodentia > Myocastoridae > Myocastor > Myocastor coypus. Next base: position 8,242 of record PVJA010018261.1, on the reverse strand, counting down.
CTCTCTGTTAAGACCAGTCTTAAAAGCTAGAAATAATCTTCTAAATTATCCCTTCTGTGTAAGGATTGGCCATAAATAAATTCTCTGCCTTATACTACCTGATAGATCATACGACTCTCATTCCAGGAGGAGTACTGTTGCATAACCAGGAGTCAGAGGCGCTGCATAGGGAAGCTAGGAAAACTCTGCCCAGATAGACCTTCTTGCACTTGATCTCTCAGGCTATGACTTTGGTCATTCACATTTTGTCCACTTCCATTTTATACAGCTGTCTTTTCTTTGCTGAACCTAAACATAAAAATAGACATTATCTTCATTTCTGGACTCCCATGTCATATAAATCATTAATTAAATACATGTTTTTCCTGTAGTTAATTATAGGAGTGTCAGCTGTGACTCTTATGTTGGTTAAGAAAATGTACTTTTTTACCTTTGTGGTTCTAATAGTTTCTTTATATGTGTTTTCTCTGTGAGGTTGAACAACCAGGATGTCAAAATTTCATGCCAAGTCTCTATATTTTTAGTACTCTGAATAGTGCCTGCTCCATAGTATTATTTAGTTAATGTGTGGCTGAATAAAGAGATAAATAAATGAAAGAGACATTCAATCTCAACTAGCAGAGGGCTGCCTGACTTGGATTACCTATACCACAGAGCATAACAAAATGTAACAGAATTCCCGCCCAGAGTTGCCTTCTTCCGATTATATTGAAGAGACACCTGCCCTTTCCTATTTATTGCAGCATTATTCACAATAGTTAAGATATAAAGGCAAACAAAATGGCAATTTATGAATGAATAGATAATAAATATGGTATGTATACACAATAGAATATTCAGCCTAAAAGAATGAAATCCTGTCATTTGTGACACCATGATGGAAATTCAGGGCATTATGGTAAGTGAAATAAACTAGGTACAGAAAAACAAGCAGTAAGGGCCAGGCAGGATCGCTCAGTGGTCTAAAGCTCCTGCTTAGGAAAGCTTGGGTGGCTGCAGGGACTGCAGTTCAATCCCCGGCACCACATGCTGTGCCAGCCCTGCCCTCAGGGCAGGCTGGGCCAGCCATTAAAATAAATAAACAAACAAACAAAAGTTCTGAAACAAGAAAATAAAATAAATTAAAAAAAATAAAGTGAGGGGAAGTATTTAAAAAAAAAAAAAAGAAAAGAAAACCAAGCACTGCCTGTTCTTACTAATTTGCAGAATTTAAAGTTGGTCACATAGAAAAAGTGGAGAGATCAGAGGTTACCCTTGAAAGGATGAGGGAAGGAGGATAATGAGAAGGTAGAGAATGGGCACCAAAACATTGTTGTGGAGCGAGCATACATCCAAAATAACTACAGGAGAAGAGCCTGAAGGTTCTCAACACACACAAATGCTAATTACCTTGATTTGTTCATTACAAATTGTACACATGTGTTGAGTGATGATATTGATATAAAGTCTGCCAAAAAACATTTTCACACTTCAGGAAAAGAAAACCTTGTGCAAATATTTTAATACTAAATTTATTGAAATGTTATAAGATTAATACAAGTTACCTTTGACCTCTACAATTATAACAGGTGTTCAAAGTGGTGGCCATTATTCCAGAGATTTATTAGTACAGCAAACTGCTGCTTGGGTGACAGATTGTTCCACATGCATTTTACATTCCTCCTCTACGGGTGCTCTGTGATGTGAACCTTCTTTAGGGTCCTCCATACAAGGGTAACATCTGGTGAAAAAGCATCATACTGTTTTTCTTTCCTGAAGTGTATGTATATATTTTAGTAGGCTACATATATGAGATATAGATACATATAAATGGCACACACTTGTATTTGAAATTTTAGTAAGTAACAAATAGTTTTTGGAACCTATAAGTAGGTTCCAAGTACTTCATACTTATACCAAAAATACTACTCAGTTATTTATTATTTATCTGAAATTAAAATCTCACTTTACATTCTTTATCTGAGAATCCTTACTAGCAAAAAGTGAATTCATGTCCAAAGTAGATGTTTGAACAATGTAGATACTCATACTGAGGTTAACATTAAAGACATTAGATCTTTTATAGACATTGCTTTACATCTCTGAATATCCACTGTTTAAATATTATGTACTTAGGTGTACTGCTTTGCCATAATTCTCTGCTGTTTGTCACTATGTACGCTACTTCTACTGAGAGAATGGAGTTTTTTCTTTGCCTGGTATTGTGGATTGTATTTAGTTTTTCCACTAAAGCCTCATGTGGTCATAGGTGGGGCTTTTTTGGAGGTGGCCAGATTTAGAGTGTGTGACTCTGGAACTGATTCATGGTACAATGCTAGGACCAAGGGCACTGGGATGAAGCCTGTGAGTGCTGCCCATCCTAAGTAGTCTAGATAAAAGGGGCAGAAAGACACTGTGAAGGGCTCTTGTTGCTTTGGCTCTCTTGTGGGCACACTGAACTGTTTTTCTATGCAGTTCCCTTCTGCCCTGTACCACTCTGCCTTGAAGCCAGCCAACTACAGACTGCAACTTCTACAAGCTGTGAGCTAAATAAACCTTTTCCCCTTTAACTTTGGTGTCTGGGTATTTTTTGTGTCAGAAATGAGAGAAAAATAAGACACCTGGTAAGCAAATTTCAAGTACACATCCAATTAATATGGGGAGATGAGCAGAGCTTATTTGTGAATTGGCTTATGGGTTTCCTCTGTACTATGCTGATCTGTTGTTGCCCTACAGCAGTTGTGGAGCCTTTGAAAAGAATGTAAAATTTGCTGTTGGCGTTTTGGGATGAATGTAGGGAAAACAATGTGTGCCTTGTTAAGATCCATAAAATTCTGGATAAGAGTTTTCTTAGGAATTTATTGACTATAATAGTTCTCACCATTTACTTCCCCTTTCAGGCCAAGATGCCTGAAAACTGATGCACCGAAGGCGGAGCGTGACTTGGAGAGAGACTCCATATAGTCACCATTATAATGAAGTTGTTTACTCAGCTCATTCCCTATTAAAGTATCAGATGACTGAAGTATTATTTATATGGCAGCATTTTTTTTCCAATTTAGAAACACCCAAGTTATGAACAGCTTACGTTTTAGAAGGTGCAAGAGCATATTCATGACTAGAAACATAATTGAAATATGGCCTATTCCATCTCTCATACTTTTTTTCCCTTCCTACTTAGGCCAAACTTGATGATTATGGAAATTGGACAGCTAGGATTCTTCGGCAGAGTTGTAGATATTTATCTCATCGGAGCAGAAATTTTCTTTTTGAAAAATCTGAGGCTTAATGGCAGAAAGATTGACCAAGAACATCAGTCATTAAACATTTTTGTGGCATTGGTATTAGGATCTTGTCAGTAAAGTGACAGTCTCTGACTAAATCCAGGTTGTGCTGTTTCCTGTTAGCGTGCTAACCCACCGGGCATACTCTGTCCTCCTTGTTTCACTCTCTGAGTTGTCAAACACTCTTCTGTCAAGGGCCCCGCCCCATTTTCTTCCAAGTTTTAATTCAGCGTTATTAAGATAAAACAAACAAAAACAGGACCTGAATTCTCTTAAAAGGATTATGGAGCTATTGAATCTTTTTCTGTAGCCATAAGATTTTAACATTTTAGCTTCTCCAGTCAGGCCCTATGGCAGCATATTGGGCTGTGTGTGTGCTTTGCTTCTGTACAATTTAATTTCAAAATAATTCCAGTAGTGAATAGATAATTTTTAGGTATTGTTTGGTAGCATCTTGGTAAGTTAGGATGCGTCTTGGAAATCCTGTGACAGCAAAGTGAGCGAGCACTAGAGGATTTAGCAAATCTATAGAAAATTATGCTAAGGGAATGGTCTGACTCCTTAACACACATTGTTCCTTCCTATCAGTATGACTGACTGTAGGCACAAGAGCAATTCTGTATTTCGTTCTATGACATTGTCACTGATGTTCACTTATAGCACTCAGAAAATCATTTTTTTAAATCAAAATATTAAGTGTTGCAGTCATTTTCGGAGGTCAAACGTGGCTCTTCCAAACGTATAGATGTAAACTGCAAGGGGCAAAAATTGTTAATAGGAGCTAAGCGGAGTGAGGACTACAGATTGATATTGTTTTCCTTTAGAGTGAAAAGAGGGCTGAAAGGAAGAGACTGGGTTAATGAGAAACATAATTCCATTCCCAAGGGAGAACCCTGGCTTCCTGCCAAATCTGCTTTCTGGCAGGAAAAGGGACCCACTCCATCAGGTTCTTTGACAAGGATTTTTCTCTGTGTTTGAATTTTTGGCCACATCAATACTCAGTGAAAAATTAGTTCTTTGAAGTAGTCATTACTTTCAATAAGAAAGTTTGAATTTTAAAGTAGATTTTTTTTTTATTTTAAGTACATTAAGAATCACCAGATTATAGATTGGTTAGTAAGGAAACCCTGACATTAGCACTAGGTAAGGAAACTTGATTTAAAATTAGAGCTTGAATGTCCCTAATGATTGAAAAACCTATCCCTTTTGCTGTTAATATGTGACATTTAAGCATATATATTTATTTGGTACAGAGTCTTGCTGTGCAGCTCAGACTTGTAGTGATCCTCCTGGCTCAGCTTTCCCAGTGCTGGGATTGTAGGCATGTGCCACCATGCCCAAAAATCATGGTGTGGAGTTCTGGGGATCATACCTGGGTCCCAGGCAGGCACTTACACTGCTGAGCTATCTCCCCAAACATTGACAGTCACCTTTGTAAAACCAGTATGAATTGACTTTGGCACACCACTGTTAGAGATGTATTTATTTTTAATTCATTTTAATGAGAAAAAAAGATAAAATAGCAATGAAACAGTTTCAAAACAAGTTAGTAGAATAGTTACAATAATTAATATCATGTATATTATTGTCTTTATAGTAGTTACTCAGAAGAAAAGGTGCAGACCTGATATCTTATCTAAGCAATATTACTACAAATTTTTATTCTCAATGAACTAAGACAAAGTACCTATATATCTATCCTATATATATGTATCCTTGTGTATACATGTATATATATACATATGTATATTCTTTTTAAAGTATCTAATACTAGAAAATATCATACCATATCTTATAAGTAGGTACTGTATGAATCATACAACAAAAAATATAGCTGAGTGTGGTGGCACATACCTGTAATCCCAGCACTAGGGAGGCTGAGGCAGGAGGATCGGTGTGAGTTTAAGAGCTGGGCTACAAAAGTGAGCTCAAGACCAACCTGAACTGCATAGCGAGACCCTGTCTCAGAAAGACCAAAAACAAAAAACAAACAAAACAAAAAGTATAATTAAACAATATTCATAAAATTAATTAAATATTAATTAATTAAATTAAATTAAATATTTCAAAACAGTATTCTGAAATTCAAATCAAATCATGATTCCAGCTTAGAGACTGGAATGTTGTGTATCAAACATAAAGAACTGTATTTAAACATGAATTAAAAAGCTTATTTGAGAATGACATAAAGGCAATGACTGATAGCATTTGCAAAACTCAGTACTGGGATCATAGGAAATATTTCTGGTAAAATATGCCAGTCACCTAGTTCTTGCCATGGGATTATGTAGAAGCGAAGGTGGCTCCTATGAAGTAACCCTTGGACCTTTTGGAGAGGAGGGGAACACACATGCATACGTCCTCCACCACCATCGCCGCTACTCTCTTGCAAACACTCGTCGGAGAGGGCATTGCCTTGTATGACTTGTAGGGAAATTAAAGAGGAGCAAAGACCAAATGACAGGCTGTAGCTTTACACATTTCAGTGTTCCAACTTTACTTGAAAGAGCAATTGCACCTAATGGTAACCATTAATTTATTATACAGGTTGAAGGGGACCAGCTGCCTCCTGGACATACAGTCAGTCAGTATGAGACCTGTAAAATCAGGACCATAAAAGCTGGCACCCTGGAGAAACTTGTTGAGAACTTGCTGACAGCTTTTGGGGACAATGACTTCACCTATATCAGCATCTTCCTGTCAACTTACAGAGGCTTTGCTTCCACTAAAGAAGTACTGGAACTGCTGCTGGACAGGTGAGGTCTGCGAGGGCTGAGAGGCATGGGAATGCAGGGCTGAGTGCAGAGAGAAAGCGTGCACTTGGGAGTCCCCTGTGGTTGGTGTGCTGAGAGAGAGTGGGAGGAAGGATTAACCGAAGGAGAGACCTTTGGAATAAGTGACCTTGAAGACTGTTCAGAAGCCACTTGTATGATCTATTTCTAGGGAACAAAATTTCATTTAAAATGTAGGGCTGATACTTTCTCTTAGTTCAATGAGAAGTAAGATTTGTACTAATAGTGTTTAGATGAGATACCGTGCCTGCATCTTATACTCTGAATAAGTACTATGAAGACAACAACATGCAATATATTAATTATTGTAACTGTCCTACTAAACTGTTTTGAAACTGTCTCATTGCTATTTCTTTCTCATTAAAATTAATTTTAAAGATGCAGGGCTGAGAATATAGCTCAGTGGTAGAGTGCTTGCCTAGTGTGCACAAAGTCCTGGGTTCAACTCCCAGAACTTCAAAATACATACGTATTTGTGTTTATGTGTGTGTATGTGTAAGCTAAGAGCTGATATAATAAATCTAGTTTCAACTATTTGTACATTTCAATACTATCTGCCACCCTGTGTTTCTACTTTTATAGGAATTGATTTTTAACATTTATACTTTTATATAAATTCAGTGATTAATGAATTCATTATGAGAAAGAAATATGATAATATATAGGAAGTATGGAACTCAGTCCTAGAACCAGAAGAACAGCTAGCTGTTAAGTGGCAGCTCTGATAGTGAGCTATTAAGCATTGCCATGGTGTAGTTGGGTTATTGATATATGCGAAGATATCCTCAGTCCATGTTGTTAAAGCTGGTGTACTCAGGAGCAGTTTATGTTGAAACACACATGGATGATCTTTCTATTTTCCACTTTATTCTGGTATTACTTATAATTAAACTTGGCCTTTAAAAATGCCACTAAGTTAATTTGATATCAATTAATCCTGAGATTCTTCATTTAAGTTCTTATATTCTGGATTTTCCTGAATAAGGGAGGAAATGAGATCAGGTGTTTTTGACAGGCCTGTTGAATTCTGGTTTTGGCACCTAGATTTTTAAAAATTATTTAAGTAATCTGTGCTCATGTTGAAAATGCTAAGTATTCTACTATGCAAGGATATGAAAAGCTTTCTTGTATTGTTACATAACCTCCAAAAGACACTTATTAGGTTATAACATTTAATAAGGTATATTACATAAGTATACTGCTGAAATCTTGGATAATTGAATCTAGATTTATTATATCTACTCTTAACCATATGTGTAGTAGCAGAAAGAAAAAGCTAAATAGATCATAGTCTAAAGAGACAGAAAGTACAAATTGATAGTTAAAAAATGCAATATCCATATACATGGTGAAAAATTCAAATAGTTTAGAAAATTATAAATAAAAACCCAAAGATTTTCTTTTCTCTGAGTTTCCAGGTCCCAGATCCTCTTATAATCACAATAAATCATTTTTCACGGGTGCCATTCCCAAGTTTTTTATACTTCTTTATTTATTTTATTTTTTGCAGCACCAGGGATTAAACTCAGGACCCTGTGCTTGCCAGGCAGGCGCTTATTCTACTGAGCTACCTCTCCAGCCCCATATACGTATACTTTAACATAAAATACATGCCATGTATATGACATTTGTTTATGTATTTATGTTATACCACATATCATTACATATGAGATATAAGGAATCACAGTACATAATCTACCCAGAAATATTTATTTTGTACTTAATCATGTATCTTGTAGAAGGTTTTACTTAAGTGAATTAACTTACATAAAAGGCTGAGAACAGTGGCTAGCATATTAAAAACTCATGAAATATGAGTCATTGTTTCAAAATAATCATATATAGGATGACCTACCATATTTTATCTAATGGGCTATTTTTTCTAATTTACTGAATGAATGGATTATTTTATGGATAGATATTTAAGCTCTTCTTAGATTTATAATGTGTGTTTTGGAACTTTGTAAACAGTCTTGGGGGAGCATCTTTATTTTTTATTTTTTGGAACCAGGAATCAAACTCAGGATCCTGTGCTTGCCAGGCAGGCACTTATTCTACTGAGTTATCACTCTAGCCCTAGGGAGAACATCTTTTTTTTTTTTTTTTTTTTTTTTTTTTTTTTTTTTTTTTTTTTTTTTTTTTTTTTTTTTATTTTTTTTTTTTTTTTTTTTTTTCTTTTTTTTTTTT
>PVJA010018260.1:0-40221 GCA_004027025.1 Myocastor coypus | reverse complement strand
CTGACATGACTCTTATTCGCTAGTGATTACCAATTTTTCCTCCTATGTTTAGTTGGTTACTCTATTTGGTGGGATCTTTCTGCTCTCATTTGTTGGATTCAGGTCATTTTGGTCCTTCTCTAAAATATTTATTAGAATATTATGTAGCACTGGCTTTGATGTGATGAAATTCTTTAGTTGTTCCTTGTCATGGAAATATTTCACTTGTGCCTCATACTTGAAGGAGAGTTTTGCCGGGTATAGTAGTCTGGGCTGAAATTTGTTTTCATGGAGGACTGGAAGCACTCTGCTCCATGCTCTTCTTGACTTCATGGTTTGTGAAGAGAAATCCGCTATTATTCTGATGGGTTTTCCTTTAAATGTGATCCGTTTCTTTTCTCTAGCAGCTTTTAGTATATTATTCTTCAGCTGGATTTCTGGTATCTTGACTATTATATGTCTTGGCATGTTTTTAGTTGGGTTGATGTTATTTGGAGTTCTGTAGGCTTTCAGTTACCTGTGTTTTCTCATATTTGGGAAGTTGTCTGCTATTACTTCTGCCCATATTGTTTTTATATTATTTGTATTGACTCCTTCTTTCTCATTGATTCCCATTAATCTCACGTTGTTCAATTTTGCATCGTCTTGCAGATGTTGAATTATTTTTTCCTGCATTCTGATTGTTTTTAAGAGATCCTTTCCTACTCTTTCACTGGCTGCAACTGTATCTTCAAGATCCAAAACTCTATCTTCATTTTCGTTCACTCAGCTCTGCCTACTTGTGATCGAGATTTTATTTTATTGTATATTTTTTTGAAACTGTTTCATGCCATCTATGTCTTTCCTATATTGCTTCATCAGGGAATCCATCATTTTTCTATTCTCCTCTAATTTTTTATCGATGTCCTCTTTAATAGTATTGAAGTCTCTCATTATGGTCATCCTTTTTCTCTCTAATTCAGAGATTATTTCTGTTTTGTTCTTCTTTCTACTTTTCTGTAGCTGTTCCCCTACTTGGGATGCTATTGATTTAGACATATCTTTGTTAACTTTAGATATTGTTTTTGCTCTGATTTCCTCTATAAGTTTTTGTAGCCATTTTTCCACTTCATGTATTTCTTTTTTTACTTCAGATGTTATCTCTGATCTCAGTTGCACTATAAGTTTCTGCACTTGTGTGTCTGCCTCAGATGCTACCAATTCAGAGGTTTCATCTGCATGCTTCCCATTTTCTTCCATGTTAGTGTCTCCTGTATTTGCTTTGGGTGGGCACAGGCCCTGAGATTGCATCCTACTCCTTGTTGTTATCATTTTGTATGGAAGCGAACTCTGCACTTTGGTGGCATTATGTGTGTCTATGGGCCTTTAGTCTGGAGACTCCAAGTTGGTTCCCCTATAGAGGTTCCTGACTCTATGTTGGAGCTAGGCTGTTAGCTGCTGTGAAGTCCCGTCTGTGTGGTCTGTAGGTGGAGATGGAGCTTTGGGATTGAGGAGTCCTGGTAGGCTCGTAGACCAGATCGGTTGCCAAAGGAGATGTTTGATGGGTTCGGTACTGGAGCTTGGGCTGGAGGGGTTTAAAAAAAAAAAAAAGGAGGGGGAGGGGAAGTGGGGAAGGGAAGGCAGGCCAAGGATCCTGACCCAGCCGGGCAGGGCTGGAACAGGAAGTTAGTCGCAGGAACCCAGAGGAGGGGCAGAGGGGCGGAGGCCGCTTACCCTTGGCGGGCGCGCGGGTTTCCCTAGCATTAGGTCGGGCTGGAACAGGAAGTTAGTAGCAGGAACACAGAAGAGGGGCAGAGGGGCGGAGGCTGCTTACCCGCGGTGGGCGCGTGGGCTTCGCTAGCACCGGGTCGGGCCGGAACAGCGATATAATTTTCCTATACAAAATTGAATGAAAATTTAGGGACCCACCTTCCGGGTTAATACTTGAATTTAAATTTATGACACCATAAAATACCACTCTGTGTTTTATCTACATTTACTGTTCTGTGAATGTAAAATTACAATGTTATTTTCACTGATTTTTGATTGTGAATATTAATTCTGAGAACCATTAAAAATACTGACCTGTCTTATCCTGATATTTTCTTAAGACTCTTCACTTTTTACTATGCTTGCAATTTCTATTTTTTCAACATCATAAGAATTACTTACACAGCTGGATCTATTTCAAGAATTATAACATGTTCAGATACATTATCAATATCACATGAGGATAAAATGTGCAAGACATATTTCAGACACACATTTCTATGCTCAATGGCTTTTCCTAGTGACTAAGAAGTCATGTTCTCAAATCACACTTTGAATGTGTAAATCCCAGCTACCTAAGAAAGCAAGTTTAAGGTTAGGATGGAAATGCCTATGTACTTATAATAATGACAGCAGAAGATTCACTGGATTGTTCAGAGGATTGAGTAAATTGGTATGTATAAAGTATTTCAGACAATGTGTAGCACACAATAAAAGTTTAACTGTTTAAACTAAAATTCTTGTGTATGAGCATTTATGCAATAATGAACCACATTTTCATTTGCCTTTTAAAAGTTCCTAAGAACAGTGACAAAATATAAGCCAAATGTATGACCATGCATAAAAACTTTCAATATAATAATTTATTTAGGTTGGAGCTAATGAAATGTTAGAATTCTGTTAACAACCTAATATAAATTCTGCCTCATCAATCTCAGTGGTTTAAGATAATTTTACTGCTGATTACTCCACAGTCCAATGAAAATGGAAGTCATTGTAGGGGGTCTTCCCAATAAAATCACTAAAAGTTATAATTACTTTCAGTCAGGAATTATCACCATCTTTTATGTGATTCTCTTCCAAGATTGCATCACACATTTTGTGAGATATACTTATCACTCAGTTTTGATGTGATTAATCTCTAGCATTAAGTCAGCCAGAATTAAACGATTTTAGATTGGGAAATATATCTTTTCTCTGTATACATAGCAGAGATAAAATATCCTATGTCTACCATATTTGCTGTTATAAATATTAGTTTTTGTCTAGAATTTTGGGTCAAATCTCTCAGGCTTTTTTTATGTACTAGTCATCTGGCCTGTGAGAAAAATTATTTAAGGTAAGTGTGAAGACTGAAACAATAATAAATAAAATAAACATATATTGAATCATGCTAACAGTAAGATGTTCATTACCATAGCTGGGAGGTAGTCATCTAAACGAGTGATATGCTTGCTTCTAAGTTCTATAGTACGATCAATTACATTCAAATAAATGAACACATAGCTGAGTAGACTAAGTGCCAGCTTAGGGAAGCACAGGAGTCAGAGATCAATCTCTGCACCACAGACCACGTGAGCCCCCACTATCCCAGGTTCTCTGAGCCATTTACCTAGATGGGGAATCGTGGCACACACCTGTAATCCCAACACAGAGAAGGTTCAGATAGGAGGATTCCTCTGTACTAGAGCAACCAGTGCTTATCAGTATGCAGTGGTTTTATCAGAATGCTAAGATGAAAATACAGTATTTAATAGTGAAACTCTTTTAGAGAAGATGAAAATTTTGTAGTTCGGGGGACAAAGTATTTGAATTATTTTTGAATGCCTTGTCTGTTATTCCAGTATCCAACTTTGTAGTGTAAGCCAGTTGAGTAAACCTTTAGTAACTTCTAATTCAGGATGAAATGCATGTTGGAATTTTTAAAGTAAATTAATGCTGTGAACAAATTTTAAGTATTTCACTTGTTGTACTCTTTAAATGCCTTATGTTACATGGTATGCAGTATTTCTTCCAATTTCATCACAGTATATTCTACAAAGCATGTTTCTTTTACAATAAAACATTTGTTGTTTTTCAGACAATCATCAGTAATTCCAGGTAACATGTCAATTATTTCATCTCTCAATTATGTAAGAATCTGTGAAAAAAAAAAGTGTGCACTCTCAGGAAAGGCATACACTCAGAAACAAACTAAAGTATGCACACACATGTGCTTGATTTGGTATATTTTGCAGTGAATTTAGTTCCTCACTTCTGTTTGAACTAAAACATTCGTTACAAATTTATGGAATAAATACAGACCTGCATAGAAGCATTTTGATACAACCTAAATCTTCTAGAAACAGTTTACATCTTATGTTCTCTCCTAATCCTAATTAAAGGTCTTTAGTAAAGGTAGGATTAAATTAAGGATATCTTTGGGTATAAATTTTCAGCAATAAATTCATTAGAAGAATTTTTTTGAAGACAAAATGAATATTTAATTAATAAACCTTACTCTATATGTTGTTGGATTTTTTTAAATGTTTTAAATGCCAGGCATTGGAGTTTGACCTGTGAGACTTTCGTGATTTTGTAGTAGATGCAGCTCTAAAAATCAAGTTTGGGTTTAATTACTGGTGTCTCTACCTTGAAACTAATACAAAGCAATTGCCTTATATGTCATTTGACCATTTGGAGATAGCAGGGTATTGAGAAGTGTGGAATAGTATTATCTTGGTTGTTCTGAGAGGAAGTGACAGCTGGGTTCTTGTTGCTATGGCATAGTGGAAACCCTAAAATATTAACCTGGTCCTGAAACATTTAAACTTGGTTTAACCTGATTGATCTGAGTAGTATGACAGCTTGCTTAGAAGTTAAACCTGGCTCAGTCCAATTGTAGACAAGGTCTACTAGAGAAAAGATTTAATACTGGACACAATTTATAGGGCTGCATTATAGTACTCAGCCAAAGAGTCAGATACAAAAGAGTACAGGAGATCTATTCACACACTATGACCCAAAGAACCCAGCTGAGGGGTTGATTTCTCACAGCAATGTCCTGCATGAGTCCAACTGAAAATCTAGAGCCATGAAAAATGCCTTATGCAAGTCTGTACCAAGGATCTGTCCAGAGAAGATGAAAAGAACAACAGAGAAATCTAGATGGGGTGAAGGACCTGTGCCAGCAGGATGAAGCTTCTGCACTGGAGCCAGGAAGCGACACTCACAGTGAGGACTTTTCCCTGGAAAAGAACCTCCGTGACAGTGAGGATTCCAGCTCCTCCAAGGATGAGAACAGTTCAGTTCATAACAGGAAATCCGGGGTGACAGGCTTCTCCAGGAAAAGCAACAGTGCACCAGTTTTCCTTATTTTATTTTTTTTTAAATGTCATTCACAAAATCTTCAGGTGGACCTTCCACCTCCACAACCATAGTGATTCAGTTTAGCTGGGTATTACAAGATGCCCATTAATCCTCCAGAAGTCCTGAGTGGTGCCCATGGAGGCCCAACAGAGCTCAGTGGATTTTCCACTGTCTCTATCCTCCATGCACCTGCTGTTCATATCAGGCCAACTGAGAGCCTCAGGAAACAGGCTAGGATATTTGGCTGGTGGAACACTTTATTAATGAAAGATGGAAGTCATTGTTCCTCTGCCTTGTTTTCTTCCCTGGACATCTTTCAGTTTATAAAATACACATTCATGAGGCTTACCAAATAGTTCAGCGAATTAAAGCACCTTTAAGCAGGCACAGAGGCCGGGGTTCTATCCCTGGGCCTGCAGGGCTGGCCCCACCCCTAGGGCATGCTGAAGCAGCAATTGGGACAGGGCATGGGAGCACAGGCCTGTATCCCAGCTCTTGGGAGACTGTAAACAGACACATCATTACAAGTCCAGTCTTGTAATGAGACCCTGAACACCCTGTAGACCCTTCCCTAAAAACGCACTACATAAATAAATAAATAAATAGAAAATAAAAGAATTTTAAAATAAATAAATTAAATAAAATACATTTTCATGATAATTCATAGTTATGCATGTGGTGTGCTTGACTCCAAATGGTCTTTATTGCTTTAATTAAGAAAAAGAAGAAATTATTTGTTATTTCCAAAATATGTTGTTAAGTGAAACATTTTCTTCTTTTAGGTATACCATATGCAAAATAAAATTAAAAACACGGTGTCTGAGTTTTCATAGTACTAACATTTATAGAAATGAGTAGTTCCCTATCTAGCAATTTGTTCAAAAGCACAGCAAGGCCTGTTATTATTGTCATGTTTTGTTTGTCTTTTTGAGACAGGGGCACTCTGTAGTTCAGGCTGGCCTTAAACACACAGTATAGCCCATGTTCGTCTCAAACTCACAATAACCTTCCTGCCTCTACTTCCTGAGTGCTAGGATTACACATATGTACCGCTATTCCTAGCTCTCAAATATTTTGAGCAGAAATTTATACGTGTCTATTTTGCTAAATTTTCTTTTGCTTTGATTTTCAGACAATAATCTTGACATTATTGAGAAATAATTTAAGATAACATTCATATATAATGATTAAAATGTATTATCTGATCATATATAACATTTAGTATAATGTTAAACATAATAAATTTTATTGCTTACAGTTATCCTAATTTGTAGAGCTGTACAACCACCACAGTCTTCTTTAAATCATCCGCAGTTTACAAGAAATCTTATTTCTATTTTTACACAGCTGTACTGAATATTTCATATAACTAAAAAATACAATGCATAGCATTTTGTGTATTTTTTCACAGAAACTTTGAAGTCTGTCTATGCCACATAATGGGTAAATGACTTATTTCTTCATATGTGAGACTTCACTCAATAGACATGTTATTTTTTATATCCACTCTCTAGTTGGATTCTTTCCAAGTTTGAATGTTATGAGAAATTTGTGATGAATTTTGCAAACTAAATATTAGATAGACAAATATTTTCCTTTCCTTAGACAGGTTCCTAGGGCTCAAACTATTGGCTTTGACTATCACTTATGCTTAGACTTTAAGAAATTAGTAGACTTCTAGAGAAATTATACTATTTTCATTTCAACCAGCAGTGGAGGACATTTCCTGTTCTTGACCCTTGATAATACTTGGTATCACTTATCTCTTATAAAGTAGTCATTCTGATTCATGTATAATGGGATGTAATGGTGGTTTCAATTTTTATTTTCTGAAAAACTACTGGTGAGGAGAACATTTTCTAATTCATAATAATAATTTCTATTTCTTCTTTCATAAAAATTTTAGGTAAGGATTATATCCATTCTTAATTTTTGAGTTGCACTATTATGTATTCTAGACACAATATTTTCATTAGATATATGACTTATGAAGATTTTTTCATATTTTGATTTAGTTTTTATTTTGCCTGAGAAACTTTTAACATATTCATGTTTATAGCTCTTTGAACAATATAAATATGTTTTCCTAAAGGACTTGGATGCTTATGTCTGACTTTTTCTTCTGTATATTGGTGTAATGAACAATATCTAACCTAGATGCCTAGGATAACCTTACTTCCCTTTGTATTTTAAAGATAATAAAAGATAATAAAATGATGCGGAATTCAAAAGAAGATGATAGGGAATTAGCAATGGTTATTATATTACATATTGTTACTGTTATGGTTTATGTCTAGTTGTCCCCCCAAAGCCTCCTGTAGTCATTGGGCGGGGACTTCTAGAGTTTGAGACTTGATCCATGATCCCTGGGATTATGGGTTTTAGTACTGATGGGATTATGGGTCGAAGTACTTTTGGGATTATGGGTGTAGCCTAATGCAGAGGCTAAGGGGGAGAGCCTGGATGTAATCTAAAGAGAGGCAGAGACACAGACTCGAGCTGTTGCCTCTGCTCTGCTGCCCTGATTGATTGGCTGCCTCTGCCACCATTTTGCTGCTGTTCTGCTGCCATGAACTGGTTGCTCTCCACCCTGCTCCACTCAGCCTTGGATCAGACAAATATGGACTGAAGCCTCTATGAACTGTGAGCTAAATAAACCTTTCCTTCCTTCATCTTGAGTTTCAAGTATTTGTCTCAGCAATGAGTAAAAAATAACTAAGGCAGTTACCTTCAAAGTAATTGCTCAGATTACCAGGTACAACCATGCCAAATTGATCAAATAATGTAAGCACTAACAGTTCCTCTCAATGAACTAGTAGAGGTTAATAATAAAACTATTGGGGCCTGGCGGGATGGCCCAGTGGTCTAAAGCGCCTGCTTGGGGAAGCTTGGGCGGCTTCAGGGACCGCGGTTCGATCCCCGGCACCACATGCTGCGCCAGCCCTGCCCTTGGGGTGGGCTGAGCCAGTCATAAAAAAAAAAATAATAATAATAATAATAATAATAAAACTATTTTAGCAATCTTACATGTATGTAATATAATGTATAATATATAATGTATATTCCCCTTTCTTCTTTTCTCCTTTCTCCCATCCCAATTGTTCTTTCCATTTGGGTAGTTTGTTTTCTTTTTGTAACATCTATTGTACCTTTCAGATATTATTAGTTCTGTCAGTTTCTTACACTAGGGAAACAATATCATGCTTACACATGTGAGTCTAATTTATTTCACTTATGGATATGGTCTCTAGTTGCATCCATTTATCTATAGAAAACTCAAGTTCATATTTCTTTATACTTGACTAATACTCCAGTATATGAAAATACACATCACTTTTATCCATTCTCAGTTGATGTCCATTTGTGTTATTTCCAAGATTCAGTTATTATAAATAAAATCAGCATGATACCATAAATGAAAATCAGACCTGAGCACCAATGGAATAGATTAGAAGATACAGACACAGATATATTATCTTCGTATCTTGTATGCTCAACCACCTTATCCTTGAAAAAGGGCCAAACATTTTCTTGGAACAAAGATAGCCTCTTTAATAAATTGTACTTGAGAATGTGATTTTCCTCATGCACAGGACCTGGGTTTAATACTCAGTTCCACACGCTGTGCTGGCTCTATGCTACACTGACCACTGAAACCAGGCATGGTGGTGCACACCTGTAATCCCAGTGTTGGAGAGGCTGAGACAGGAGCATCACTATAAGTCCAAACTGCATTGAGACCCTGTACCAGATTTTTAAAATATATGAAATAAAATAAAAAAAAATTCTAATCTCTAAATAGTAGCCCAGCTGAGAGGAATCCTGGAGCCAACCACTTAAAGAGCAAAGCTTGGATTCTCATTTCTGGACCACAGGAAGTAGCCCCATTCTTCACAGATCCTCCTGAGAATTAAAACACTGAACAAAGAATGAAATAAAACAATTTGAGATGAAGACAAGCTAGTATTTAAAAGCCTGCTATTGACCCTCTCACTGATAAAATCAGTCCCATACTACCCGAAAACAAACCTAAATCAAGAGAGAAAATCTGTTCTCTGAATTTAAGGCTTTATATTCGGCTTCTCATTGCCATTTTAGTTCACCCAAAGGAGCCAGATTTAATCAAGAAATTTAATCAAGAGAACTAATGAAGAGAATTTCAAATTGGAATCAATGTAAAGGCAACATGAAATTTCAACTTTTCATAATTCCCCCAGCCATTTTATGCACCCTTCTCTTTTTCATCTAGCTAAGATCTCAGTGGTCATTATTACAACCAGATTTTTACATGGATCTGCCTCCATGACCTGACTCCTCCTTATTTTGTTCAGTTGGGTGCAGCCTCTTTCTGTGCTCACTTAGCCTTGGCATCCAAAGAACTGAGCATATCTGAAAAAATAGTACCCTAGCTTTCTGTGAGGCCTGACATCAAATTCTTGGCAATGAATTTGAAACGGACACTTGACCACACAGTAGGATAGTATTATTTGTCCCTAAAACACTCATAGGTATCACCTACAGATCATTTTTTTCAGTGTTTCTCACTTTAACCCTAAAAATTATTTTTCAGATTTATGCTTACAGTTTCTGACTCTTTTCACAGTTACGGAGAAAATGGAGACAATCATTGCAGAACTTCCTTATATCCATATCACTCTACTATCTAACTGTCACATCTGAATATACACTCTGCCTCACATAAATTGTCCTCACATATATTCTGTATTGGTCAGGGTTTTACTTAGAGGAAGACAATAGATATAAAGAATAGATATTAACATAAAATATACAATCTATAAGGAATTATAAGATTGGCTTACAATAGTCAGCCACAGAGTCAGATGAAGAAGCACGCAAAGGGTGTCTGCACACTCCGGACTGAAGAATTCAATCCCGAGGTCTGGACTTCACTGCAGCACTCCGTGTAAGTCTCTGTCAGCTGATGGGTCTGCAATGGAAGACTGAAGTGTCTGTAATGGACACTGAAGAGTCTGCAATGGATGGCGAAAGATCCAAGTTAAAGGCCAAAGTCTGCGCTGCAAGCCAGATGATGGAAGTCCAGTCTGAATGCGAAGACTGAAACTTGTCCGACGAAGTGAAGTGTTGACTCCTTCTTTGGCCCTTTAAAAAGTCTTTTTGTGCTTAGTCATTCTGACATGGGCTCATTGTACCCTAAGGTGGAACCAATGATACCCCAGGATGGGCCTTTGATCCTGCTCTAGAGAGAAATTCAATCATATCCTAGGCAGGTCCTGGTCACACTCCAGGGAAGAATCGATTGTACACCAGAGTGGGGCTCCCACTAACAGGGAATCAGACTGCTGAGTAATTCAGCCAAGTTGACACATTGTATCAACCACTATGAATTCATTGCTATGTAAATCCATTGTTGCCATTAAATATTGTCTACTTCATCTCATCTATTTTAGAATATTATATACATGTATATATATATATATATATATATATATATATATATATTTAATAATATAATATTTTATAAAGTTATTTTTATCTAATGATACTTTATAGCTATTTAGAATATTGTACCAGTGGTTATGTTTTTCCAGTTTCATCACTGCTTGACCTAAAGCCTTTCTGTCAACAAACAAGTAACTACATTATATGTCCAATCACTGGCATTCCAGGATTCATGTGTTGTGAAAGAACAACACAACCAGTATTTTTTCATTTTAAATACTAAAAGCAAATAGCAAAAGCAAAGACAGAAGCAGAGTAACATACAACAGTACCTGTGGTACAGAATTTCTATACAAGAATAAGAAATTAACAGTGGTTGTTATTTATTTTTAATTGTCAGATCTGTTGCTCAGATTGACATATATAGGTATGCAAGATTGGTTAAATCAATATCCTCTCCAAAAATTTAACAATAAAACTGAGAAAGGATAAGCAGAATCTCTATGCTATTTCCATATGTCCTTTCGCTGCCCTAAAAGCACTCATTAATCAGTTTTTGGACCTCTTTTCCTTCCCCTCTTCTCATTCCTTCTCTTCCTTCTGTGATTTTTAATGATTGTCCTATAATTCCTTGATAATTCTTTACTGCACCTAAGGAAAACCTGACTGAGGATCACTGCAGCTTCCCTTTGCAAGAAAAAGATGTCTCTTTACCTCATATGCTCCTTTTCTCAATGACTACAGGTCTGCACCTAAATCTAAGAGGAATCTCTTAGGTCACCTTTTGCAGCATTGCTTCCCTTACCAACTTTGCTCTACATTTTCTATATAACTTGCCATGTTTTATTTATTCCTATTGTGTAAAACGCTAACTTGACCTTGGAAAAGTTAGCCAAAACTAGAATATAAAATTGTACATAATGTGCTAAATAGCTCCCTACCCTTTCCAGGAAACATAGAGTAGAATCAAGCACAATGTTTAAGCAACCTACATTCTTGCTCACAGATGCCAGGAAATACATAATCTGGTGATTGAGTTGTAAAACTTATAGGACCAGGAAAGTATCTTAGTGATTTTTCCCTCCATTCTTTGGTTTCCACTTCCTTATACCTGTCCTTGAAACAGTCCTGACTCCATCATGGGCAAGGATGGTCTTCAGACAATAATCCTTCATCTTCACAATCAACCAGTTTTCAAGTGAAGACCAGTTCTTTACTTCCATATCTTTTATTGTCCTGTAATAAGGTGAAAAGTTGACTTTGACTCCAGTAATAGTATCACATGCTACTTTTCATGTGTTATGATTTTGCTTATTTGTTTAAAACCTTATCTCTGCCAGGGAGATTGTTTGGTGGTACCAGCACTTGTCTGAGAAGCAGGAGATCCAGAGTTCTATCCCTGGTACCAAAAGGAAAACAAAAATGCAATAAGAAGGAAGGAAAAACAGTATTTCTAGGCTAGACTAGAATTGCAGTGAGGAAAGGAATCTGCATTTTTCATTAATTATAGCTATAGTACTTATTCAGTGCTGATTACTATTTTGTTTTAAGTAAAATTTTACTCTTATGGAAATGAATTAACCCCAGAAGATTCTTCTAAAACAAAATTTACCTTAGAATATTTGCCTAGGTAATATCCAAATTTTCAAGATTTTTGAATGTGCACATTTTCATAATTAACATTAATTAAGAAATATTCTTTTAAAAATAAATTTAGTTTATGGAATTATGTTTTTAAAAGGTACTGTTTCTATTGACCCTCTATTGATCTAGATTTAAAATAAATGGAATGCTGTTCTGAAGTGTAATAATAAAAAGTGATTTCACTAAGTATACCAGTAATTGACAAAAAGTCAGATAGATTTTACTGTGAACTTAATTAGTGGAGAGGAAATTTTGATCACTGAAAACCAAAATAATCTCAGGCTGAACACGATACTTCTTTTTTCATATCTATCTTCACTATCAGCAATTTTCTCTTGATATAAATCAACATGCATGTCCATCTTATACCATAAGGACGGTTTCCATCTCATTTGTAACACTATTGACATTTTATCTATCTCCTTATTTTTCCCTACATTTTCCAGAGAAATATGTTCTATTTTATTTATTTATGTTTAACAGTACCATGAAAGGAAAATTTATGTCAGTAGATATTAGGATACTACACATTATTTGTCTATCATCATGCATCATTTATATATGTGACACGTGTTTTTCTTGTGCTTCTCATTCTGAGTACATGTAATTCTACTTTCTTGCTTCCTATCTAGCTGCCTGTGGCTTTGCTTATCTCTGTTTCTGTTATCACTATGTCTGCATATACACCTATCAGTCTATCTTTCTGTTATCTTTCTATTGCCCATTTCTGTTCACCTGTGGATATCTGTGCCTTTGCATTCCCTGTGCTTATTGATTGTCTAACCAATTTAGCTGGATGTCTTCACATCTTTTTGACGCTTTGTCTTGTTATCTTTGAATCTGACTGCCTCAGTGTGCTCACACAGCCAAAATCTATGTTGCTTCAAGCTAACTACATAGCCTGGGTGTGCTTCCTTGCTGTTTAGGAGCCTGAGGTAGGAGGACCTCAGGAATTTGGTGTCAGCCTGTGTGAGACAGCAAAACCTTATCAAGAGACAAGGAAAGAAAGATAAGAAGAAATTAACAAAGAAAGAACTTATTGGGAGCTGGGGAGATAGCTCCGAGGCACAAGTGCCTGCTGGGAAAGTGCAAGGTTGTGAGTTTGAACCCCGGTCCCACAACAACAACAACAACAACAAAAAAAGAACTTATTTGTACAAAATTAACAATATGTGTTTAACTCCATTAACTGATTTGTACTTTTAAATCTTCAAACAACTTAGAATTTCACCCATCAATTAAAAATGTAAATTCACAAAGATATTTTTGTATAAAATGAAATGTTCTCACTGATGAAAGTAGAAATAATCCAGTTTCAAGCATAAACCAATTCTTCCAATAATTCCACCTCCACAAAGTAACCTTTTTTTTTTTTTTTTTTTTTGTCTTTTTGAGACAGGGTCTCGCTATGTAGTTCAGGCTGGCCTTGAGCTCACTTTTGCCCGGGCTGGTCTTGAACTCGAACCAGTCCTCCTGCCTCAGCCTCCCAAGTGCTGAGATTACAGGCGTGAGCCACCACGCCCAGCTCACAAAGTAAACTTTTTAAAGGTTTCCCAAATTTTACTTTGATTGAAGGCATTCTCAGAAAAATTCCATACATATTAAATGCTAGGTGACATGGAAGCAAATGTACTATACATTCTTGAATGCTATTAGTGTACCTCTATGTGAATTAATTCACAGTGGTGAAAATATTAGTTTTCTTGTGGAGAATGGCCTCCAGGCCAATAAAAAATTAAGTTATCAACAAGATGTTATGTCTAATCATTTCCCAGTATTTCCAAATTATTGAAAGCTTAATTTTAAAATCCCAGAAATATACGTGTGGAAAATTATCCAAAGGTGCAGTACATACTTCATCATGATTTTATTGCTAACAAGAAATATGACTCTGATGCCAATTCAATTAGGCAAGTTAGCAATACATTCAATGACCTTAACTTGAAGGAGTTAATTAAAGAATGAATGCCATCCATTAGAAAGAGTATTAGTTATGTGTAAAGGGTTTCTTCACCTGTTCCACAATTTTAGATTAATGACTTGAATCAGGATGTACTTGATATGCTTAAAAAAGATGTTAATGAGAATTGATGGCAAAATTAGAATGGAATTTAGATCTGTGTAATGAAATAAATATTACAGGAGTTCATTTTTAAGAACTATAGGTAAAGACTTCAAAAGCAAATTCACAAATGTAACTGCAAATTTTCTAACTGTGCTGAAGAATGGTTTAACAAGTAAGTTCAATACTTTCTTAATCTGCTGTTTACTTATAGTGATGTAATATATAATATAAATTGGTAGAGGAATGCAGTTTTTAGAGTCATTAACATTAATCTTTGGTTATCTAATAGTCAAATTACCCAGAGTTAATAATAAAAAGCACAGATAATATACTTCAAATAACTTTTTAAAATACTTTTAAGATATTATCTTCCTTTATGATAATTTAGGTCTGCAAACAATGACAGTAGCATTCTAGTAACATGGAACTTATTACACAGATTGAGGATTTTTAACTTCTTTCTTTGAAGAAGCATTGAAAGAAATAAGCATTTATCTTAGAGAAAGAATTATCTGAAGTACTGTGTACAAAAAATCTCTTCCAATTATACTTTTCCAAAACTAAAGCACTAGAAAACTGAATATAGTTGTTCTCAAAGTGGTAATAAGCAGCATGGAGATGTTTAAAATCGCAAAAATATTGTTTTCATAAGAACTGAGTCTTTTTATTAAAAATTAAATTTGCTTCCATTTGTAAAACATGCAAAGAATATGTTTAATGTTTTGCTACTCGTGACATGTAACCGTAATTGTTCTGTTTGAAACTTGAGGGATAATATGTTGAATTCTCACTTTTTCAAGCTCTTAATCAGAACAGACATCTTTTGAATTTTAATAAAATGATTGTATTATTTTATAATTAAGAAATTTAAAATGAGTTAATAGCATTCATCTTTTTCATGAAATATTGCACGGATAGATTATTTTGAACTATGGAATACCAACAAATAACAAAAACCTTTTGCACTAAAATACTTTCTATTTTTAATAGAAAAATGTTAGTCATACCTCTCTTAAGCATAGTTTTGATAATTTATCAAATTATAAAACAAAATTTTTCCTTGTTAATATCTAAAGCAATAGCTGTGATAATACTTGTCAAATTGATTTTAATTTTTTGCTTGGGAAGCTGAGGCAGAAGAATCAGTGTGAGTCTGAGACCAGACTGGGCTGCAAAACTAAGCTCAAGGCCAGCCTGAACTACACAGCAAGACCTGCCTTGAAAATATGAAAACAAAAAAAAAGATCAAATTCATTTTTAATTCCACAGTTCATGTAGTTGTAGCATATTGTGAATATTTCACAAATGAATTATAAATGAAAAATGCTTTGGTCCCTTTTTATTATTTTTGCAAACGCCCTGAAAATTTCAATCTTCAGTCAAGCCATGAAAAATTTTATTTATTTATTTATTTACTTACTTACTTATTTATTTTCGTGGAACCAGGGATTGAGCAAAATTTTAACATGTTTTCAAGTTTACTGTGAAGTTATTTAAAAAACAAAGTATTGTTTAGTCATCTTTTGATCCACAGTACTACTCTACTTAGGTTTTCAAATTAAAGTTAGATTTCTAAATTAAATAACACTTTTATAGTTGGCTTCCAGATACAAATAATTTGCCTTCATAATAAGCATATTTTTTGTGTGTTTTTAAGTTGTTTTTTTGTTTTGTTTTTGTTTTGTTTTGTTTTGTTTTGTTTTGTTTTGTTTTTTTGAGATAGGGTCTTGTAACGTAAGAGAGGCTATCCTTGAACTTGCTTATTTATCTGACCTGGAACTCATGGGCATCTTCCTGGCTCTCCCTCCCCAAACTAGTATTACAGGCCTGTGCCACCATGCCTGGCAACAATAACTGTTTGTTGTCTGTGTGTTGGTTTGTTCTACCAGGTTTTAATTTGGACATTATTCTACAGAATATTTGCAGGCCAAAACCAAAGGGCTTTCTGTTACATTTCTTCCTATTCTTAGATTTTAATTTACAGGAATAATATAGCTCTGTCAGTGTGCAAAAGGTAAAATTAAACGAGTAATGTAGGATCGTGTACTATTATTGTAAGGAGAAAGAGCATTTTACATAGAGGATCACATGTATAGCATATTACATTGCATTAAGAAGCTGAACATACCACTGACATCCCTTCTGTTGACTCCCAGTCCTCATACAATAAAGGGCTTCCAAAACTGCTTCAGAACGTGGCACGGACAATGGGAAAGATAAGAGTGCTTCATGTAAGGAGGACATTAATGGTAATCTGCCTTATGCTGCAGTAATTTTTAAACTTTAAACATTCACTGCACTTCTTCCTCGCACATCATACATCATAGATATTTTATCTTTTTTAAAACAACAAAACATAGTATCAGATGGAAATTATGGACTATAGACTTATTTTTTAAATACACAGAAAAAGTGCAATACTTATGTTAAAGTTTTTGTAACAAATGCAATA
Organism: Myocastor coypus; assembly: GCA_004027025.1. NCBI lineage: Eukaryota > Metazoa > Chordata > Mammalia > Rodentia > Myocastoridae > Myocastor > Myocastor coypus. Next base: position 23,563 of record PVJA010018260.1, on the reverse strand, counting down.
TTTGATTTCAGAGGCAAAATGCTACAGAAGTAACCTTCATCACAGTGTGGCTGTTTAGGTATAAAATTTTGTATGTCCAAAGTAGAACTAAAATTATCCATGTTTGATTTTGTATTGTTTATTTCAGGAAGTCAAGAAGTTTCAATAATGTATGAAGAATACATTTTAAAGATTTGCTATAAAACACTGTGTCTATAATTAACTAAAGTACCTGTAATCCCAGCACTTGGGAGGCTGAGGCAGGAGGATTGGTGCGAGTTCGAGACCAGCCTGGGCTACAAGAGTGAGCTCAAGGCCAATTTGAACTGCACAGTGAGATCCTGTCTCAAAAAAGACAAAAATAAATAAATAAATAAATAAATAAATAAATAAAATTAACTAAACTAATCTCTTTGTGTTTCTCTCACACACATAATATAAATGTTAATTATATCTCAGTAAAGCTAAAAATTAAAGAGACAGATGTAAATAGGGAGGAAGGAAATGGGAGAAGAGAGAGAGAGTGATAGAGAGAGAAAGAGAGAGAGAGAGAGAGAGAGAGAGAGAATGACTTTTCATTCTTTTTTTGTTCTGAGTCCTCAGTGGGGTGGATTTCACCAGTCCATAACCACTATGGGTGAAGGATTTCCTCACCGTTCGAAGTCCCTGAATACATCTGTCAATCTTTGTCTGAAGCTATCATGGACCTGCCTAAAATGAATACTTTGCTACTGTCTGAATGTCCCTTACTATACTTAAGGTGAAACTGAGCATTGACAGTCATAGTTTTAAATTATAGATTTTTGTAAAATGAAGTTAATTATATATACTAAAATTTTCTGTGTCTTTTAGTGGAAAATTTCAAATATCAGTTTTTAATTTCATTTCATACTTTCAATTCCAATGGATATACCAGCAGATTTTCTAATAGATGTTACAGTTAAAGTTCAGTTAAACAACTTGTTAAAATATTTACAAAAATTTGGGGGCTGGGGAGACAGCTCAGTAGAATAAGTGCTTGCCTGGCAAGCAAAAGGACTTGAGTTCAATCCCCACTTGCGCAAAAAAAAAAAAAAGTTTTGAATTATACAATCTATTATTCTTCCTCTTTCAAGATTGAGCTATTTATATCAAGTAATCTTATTGCTTTTGACCAAATCTTCTCATGAATTCTTTTTTTTTTTTTGTCTTTTTGAGACAGGGTCGCGCTATGCAGTTGAGGCTGGTCCTGCGCTCACTTTTGTAGCCCAGGCTGGTCTCGAACTCGCACCAATCCTCCTGCCTCAGCCTCCCAAGTGCTGGGATTACAGGCGTGAGCCACCACGCCCGGCTATGAATTCTTCTAATATGTCTTTAACTCTTCCAGGGAGATAGCATAAAAGGGCAATAAATGAGGCAGGTGCAATTTCTAGTTTCAGTTATTCATAATATCTATGCTGATGTTCGTAAGTGTCACTCTAGTTTACACCCCAACGATGTAAACATGCTCCTTGTTCCTTGTTGCCTTGCTAGCATTTGTTATTATTTGATTTCTTTGTCATTAAGATTCTTTGTCAGATCAGATGGCCTCTTACTGTTGTTATAATTGTATTTCCTAAAGGCCAAAGATGCTAACACATATTTTCAAGTATTTATTTGCCATTTGTTCTTGTTCTGAGGTTTCTACTCCTTAAATTTGACTATTTTTAAATATTGTATAGATGGTAGTTACTAAGAAGATTTGTCTTTTTAAAATGAGACACAGATCAATAATAGAAGGAAAGATAGAGGTAGAATTTTGATGTGTTATACCAACTTTAAATGAGAAATGAGGGCTGGGGAGATAGCTCAGTAGAATAAGTGCTTGCCTGGCAAGTGCAAGGGTCTAAGTTCAATCCCTGGTTCCATTAAAAAATAAAATAAAATAAAATAAAATAAAATAAATGAGAAATGAAATCTTTGTATACTGTAAACACGTACTAACAAAACATGAAAAACTGGGGAAAAAAATGTCCTCAATGTGTGAGGCTTTATAACTTAACAATATGGCAACAACAAAAATCTTAAACAAATCTGTAAAACAATGTTAGAACTCTATACTTCTCTCATGTCTCCTCTTCATGCCAAATCTTTATACCAGTTGGTAGTCAACTTATTTTTGTGCCATATAGTCAACCAAATCATTATGTGCTCCAAATCTTTTCATGGCACTGTTTTTATAGTTACAGTGAGGCTTTCTGGATAGCACAGTGTGTGCCTTCAGTATGCAGTTCCGACTCTGTCTTTGGTTGATCCCCCCCTCTTCTAAAGGAGTAGTGGAATGAACCAAGCAGCCCATGTGGTATGACCTTGGCCAATTCTTTTATATCTTTGTGCTTCTGTCAGTTTTTTTTTCACCCCAAATGACTGCACTGAAACTTCAAATTCAGCATGCCAGAATGAGAAAAAAACAGTGTTTTCTTTAAGCTGACAAGATCTTTTTTCTTTATGCTAATGCAGCATATCGTGCAGACCCGTCCTATATCGCTGGCAGTCTTTCAACGTGTCCATCACTACGCACAAATATGCTACCTTCACTAAAGTGTATACGGGCAGGTGTAGCAGAATGCTTAATTTAGTTATATGTTTTATTTTCCATAGTGTACTACGTAATGAAAATAGCTTGCTCCTGTTGAATTTAATTTGCATTCTCTAGCGCAATTCATTCTGCCTTTTGTCTCTTTGTAATTAGAAAGTTTTTTTTTTTTTTTTTACCCAACCCATCACTTGCCTAAATGTCCAGGACAGCTAACCAACAGGTATGAACAATAAAGTTGTGTCATGCTTTTTCTAAATAATTACTTCTGATATGCAATTTTGCCAAACCCTACAAAATAACCCCAAGTAATAAGGATTGCTTTTCCATGTATGTATCTAAATCTATTTGTCCTCTCTCTTTCTTTCTCATATTTATGAGTTAGCAAAGTTTGAATGTAAGTGATATACTTAGGGAAAATAGAAAATGATTAAGTATGTTAAAAATACTCTATCGAAATATTTCTTTCTAATTAGTATCAATTTATCAGATAAGGACTCTGTAAAAATATTCCCTGTATTTCACTATATATTCAGAAACTCATAAAGAAATAAAAGAAAGCATTCCATTTATCTTATTGCATTAAAGATGAATCTTTCATTTCTCCTCAATCCATACCTCACTGAAATTGCATTGAGAGAACAAATTAAAATAATAAGCCTTCACAATGATTTACCTCTCAAGAAAATTTAGGAAAAGACAAAATAAAGCTTAAATTGTATTTCTCTGGGTTATTTACTTTAAAATGTAATGTGAACTTCACATTATTTGCTACAGTATACCTATCTGTCGTGGCTCTATCAAAAATGGCTTATTTGTTTTGAACAAAGTTGTTGCATAGATACATTCCCTCGCTGCATTAGGAAAATGTCCTTTTCTCTTTCATATCTGCTTGCAGTGCATGTTTGCTTTCCCTTTCTGGGCTTGGCACATCTACAGGAGATATCTTAATTCTAAGTTCTTACTCTCCCTCTTTTGTCTCACCTCTCTGTCCACCCTTTGATTCTTTCTAAAGGAGAATGATTTATCTCCCTACAACCTATTATTTATTTATACTTGGGTTTTCTCAAATTGTAGAACCAAGTAATATAGATTTTCATGCCTGATTTATTTCACTTCATATTCTGGTCTCAAGGTATATCCCTTTTTCCTCAAATGGCTCATTAAGTTTTATTTACAGTAGCCGGGCATGGTGGCTCACGCCTGTAATCCCAGCACTTGGGAGGCTGAGGCAAGAGGATCGCTGTGAGTTCGAGACCAGCCTGGGCTACAAAAGTGAGCTCAAAGCCAGCCTGAACTGCACAGTAAGACCCTGTCTCAAAAAGCCAAAAAAAAAAAAGAAAAAAAAGTTTTATTTATGGTAGAGTGGTGTTACGGTGTGTGTAAATATCACATTTGGTCTGTCTGCTCATCTTTGGGTAGACCTGTGGGAAGCTTTTAAGATGTAGCTATTATAGATGGTGCTGCTTGCTATAAGTATAATGCGGTATGTAGAACTTTAGCACATTGTCTTAACTCTTTCAGGAAGATACCTTAGGAAAAGAAATAGTTCAAATATAATTTCTAGTTTTAGTTTTCTGGAGAATATCAATACAGATTTCATATGTACTAATTTACATTCTCACCCACAGTAAAGAAGAGTTCTTTCATTCAATATAGCTTTATGAGTATTTGTTATTATTTATTTATCTGTTTTTTCTTATAATGCTGGCTCTTTCTGGGGTAAAATAGCATTTAAGCATTATTTTAATTTATATTTTTCTAACAGGCAGATGATATTTCTTCATGAGTCTGCTGGCTATTTTTTTTCTTCTGTTAAGAACTGTAAGAAACATTGTAAATTTTGATGAAATCAGAAGAGAACCAGAATATCAAAAGCAATACTGGATAAAAAGAGCAAAACAGGAGGCATTATAATACTTGGCTAGAAATCATATTACAAAGTGTGATGCTGACACAAAAACAAACTTTATAATCAATGGAACAGAGGACACAGAAACAACTCCAAATACATTCAATTATTTCATCTTTGAACAAAGAAGTAAAAAAAAAAAAGGTAAAAAAATCACTGGAAAAAATCTTAATAAATTGTTTTGGAACCTGGTCCTGCCCCCCATAAATATTGGTATTGGTAAATCTGGCTATCCATGTCTAGACCCATATTTCACACCATGTACTAAACTGAAATCACAATGAATCAAAGAGCATACAACTACTTTCTCTTAGCTCAGTGAGAAGAAATATTTGTACCAAGAGTGTCTGGAAAAGTTATCATGTCTGCATCTTGTGCTCTGAACAACTACTATGCAGACAATAGGCATTGCACTAATTACTGTGGCCATCCTACTAATGTGTGTTGGAACTGTCTCATTGTTATCTCTTATTAAAAAGTAATAATATAAAAAATCTACACTGGTTAAAAAAAGAACTAAATACTACACTTAAAACACATAGCCTTCTAAAAGACAAGACACAAAACTCTTGAATCAGTAGACTTAGTAAAGAATAGATCCATGTTTGCACAGAAAATTGTTTCAAGAATCAACAGATGGGATCTCTTCAGTTTTCTTAAAAGTTCTTGGATATAAAGAAATGTAATAAATGCAGTGAAAAGACAGCCCACAGAATGGGCAAAATCTTTTGCTAGTGATTCCCCAGACAATCACTTTTTGGTCTTTTTTGAAACAGGGTCTCACTATGCAGTTCAGGCTGGGCTTGAGCTCACTTTTGCAGCTCAGGTTGGTCTCAAACCAATCCTCCTGCCTCAGCTTCTCAAGTGCTGGGATTACAGGTGTGTGCCTCCGTGCCCAGCTGCCGTTTCTAAAATATATAGAAAACTCCAAAAAGTTAACTATCACAAAATAAAACAGTCAGTCAAAACATGTGGAAGCAAAATGAGTAGACACTTCTAAAAAGAGATAACAATGGCCAATAAATACATGAAGAAATTTCAACACCAGTGATCATTGAAAGACAAGGACAAATGAAAGCAGCACTAAAATTCCATCTTATTCCAGAAAGAATGGCCTTCATTAAGAAATCAGAAAATACCTAATACTAGAGAGTCTGGCAGATTCAAGGAAACCTTCTACACTTTGGGGGATGTTGCATGAAGAATAATTCGATTTTATTATTGATGTCAAATATAGCAATTTCAAGGTGCTCATGAGTCTACAAAATGTACACTCACTCAAGGTGTTAACAAAGACAAAGGATATAATAGAGCAAGAGAAATAAAATATAGGCAGGCATGAAGACTTCAGAAGCCACATAGGATGAATATCCAAGCTTTATCCTCAATTTCACAGAATTAGTTTGGTCACTACATCATAAACCACATAACTGCCAATATACATAGGCCATATCACACAAAAAATTGGGTCATATCGCAGTATAAGCGAAGCCAAAGCACAAATGTGAAGAGTAGACTTCAATAAATGCTGTGTCTGATAAACACAAAGAACATGCAAGAATATATTTGTGGACAAATCCCTCCAACCAAGTGATAAATTTTAGGACATGTTTAAGTGAAAGCTTAGGCTTCAAAAAGAATCTTCAAGTAATTTGAAAATTGAGTAATGTAACGAATCTTTCTTACTAAATAAGCGAAAATGTCATTGATGTGAATATATTAATTCATGAAAGCATTCCTTTCATTGTAAGAAATCTGCTGATGTAAAATCTTTTTCTGTTATTATTAGGTATGTTTCCACCCTGATCACACATTAAATATGACATGAAGGAGCAATATCAAGTAAGAAAATAATCCTGAAAATCATGCATTATATCCAAGTCCAAGTTTAAGATTAAAAGCCTCTCTCTTTTTAAATTTTGTTTTCTTTTTCACACTACAGAATGAATTTCGTGTAACACGAGACAAATTTTATGACTTCCCTAACTGGCAGGTAAACCCTCGCCCAAGTTTTGTTCAGGTAATGAGCATAATGACAGAGTACATGACAAAAGGGATAAACAATTTATTATGCAATTAATTTAGCAGATTTGAAAAAGCCTGAGAAAGCAAAGAAGGGAGGTTGCCCCAGTGATCTACGGTTGTTATGCTTGATGAGAAGGGACGCACCTGGTTTGATTCTTGCAGTTTGAAAGAAGGAGCTCCAGGTCTTTCTAGTCATTTGCTGCACACTGGCGCAATGGTGAAGACCCTGGCTTGTTGCTCTGGAGTTGGGAACAGTCTTTTATGTAAAATCCTGAATACAACTGCACATCAAAACAATGGACCAGTTTCCAGTGTTTCCAATCCTCTCCCAGAAGGTCCTCCAGTCGATAGTATTATTCCGTGGCACTGAGGAACCTTAACCACAACATCCATGAAAGAGTCCATCACCGTGTTGTGCTCCTTTAGATGGAAGTGATTTCAAATATATGTGTTGCTTTTGTTCTTTCCCGGCTGTTTCATTTACTGCTTAGTCAGCGAAGTAGGATTTTATAATAAACCAAAACACCAAGTCCAAGGTAGGCAGTTTGGTTGGAAACGATATGCAAGAGAAGAGAATTTACATGGCACCATTTAATGCTGGATGGTTTGTTGCTTTTGCCCTTAATATTTTGTCTGTTTCATTTCTTATTTGGCTCTGTCAAAAATTTCCCTTGTGCCAATTGTGAGCTGTGCTTTATGTGCTGCAAAATGTCTCCATTTTGCATCAAAATGTCCTGCTCAATGATTTTAGTAAATTTACAAAAAGTTAAAAAATCGCTAACGTCCTGCTTTAGAACATTTGCCTACCTCACAGACTGCTCCTTTTCTTAGCAGTCAGTCTATGCTTGCAACTCCAGGCCTAGGCATGCCATCACTAAGTTGTTTTCTGTCTATACAGATTACTTTTCTGGAGACTGTTACTATGGTTGTTAGCTCATATTTTATTATGTTTATATTTTTATATTTATATTTGTTATCCACTGTCTTTTGCATTTGGTTTATATTTTACTTAGCGTAGGTGTGAGGTTCACAGATGCTACTGGATCACCAGCACTTCATTCCTTTTATCCTTGAACAGTGTTCCATGTTATGGCAATTCCAGCATGAAACTATTCATCACATAGTTAGAATAATGTGGATCAGTCTAACTTTTTAGATGTTATGAATGATAGTTTCATGAAAATTCGTCTGTATTTATGATTTGTACTTTGTATAAAGTCATTTTATTGTTCTTCTCTTATTTTTGTAGGAGACAACATTATTTTATCTTTCAGTGTTGTGATATAAATTTAAATCTCTGACACATCCCTTTTTTGTGAATGCATATTTCTATATTTCTTGGACAGCTACAAAGAAGTGAAATTGGAGTACTACAAATATATAAGTTTTTAGAAAAAAAGTCTATTTTCCAAAGAGAAAGCACAATTTTTCATTCCCATAAAACTTAGAGAATTATAATTAATCCTAGATGTTACCAACTCTATGGTTAATCCTCTTGCTTATAGCAATTCTAGTATATATTTACAGGTATTTCAGTGTGAATTAATTTTTTATTTCTAGGCTAATTAATGATGCTGAACTTGCTTTACATGTGTTCTGTTCTGTTTAGTGGGCTTTTGAAACTTCAACTGGATAATGTTAATAACTGATATTTATTTATTTTCTGTCTTATTCTTTGTACACACACACACACACACACACAATTGATAGCTGAGCCATAATTGATAAACTACTGTGCTCTGAGAGTATTCTGGTTCTTTACTTGTTATCTTTTCATAAATTCAGCCCCTGCCATTTTCCTGCATTTTGATATATCAACATTAGATCCATGCCTCAAACTATTGTGAAATATAACAATGATAAAGGAAATATCATTTTTAAATATTAGATTGTTTAAACATCTACATTATTTCTTTTGCATGTCACTATACATTGTAAATATTTTCCTTAATCAGTGTGGTGCACATTTATTTAGTACACAGATTTTTTTTCTTTTTTTGCTTTCATAGGCAAGTGAGACAACAAATGGCCTTCTAAAGTAGATTCAGATGCTTAAACTAAAATTTATGTGAAGTCATTTGATAAGTTTTGGTAGCATTTTTTTTTTTTTAGGTTTTAATAAATGTCTTGATAATATGTGTGTTTGCCATTTTTACATTTAAGCTCTGCATTGTGTCTCAACATGCATTGATCATGCAGGAATTCAGAGAAGGGAGCACAGCCAGTGAGAGAGGAGTCGTGGCCTGGGAACTAATTGTGAGCTCTTGGCCCTGGGGCAATCTCTGCTCTACTGGTAGATGAGCATAGCTTGCTCATTATTTTTCCAAATTACAGAGGAGATCAGGCACATTCCGGGTGGTACAGCTGTAGACTATTTTTCCAAATTATAAATGAAGCCCCTACCTTTTTTTCTCATTGCCTATAAAGCAGCACGTACAATATCAGTTGGTGCCAGTATTACAAAGTAGAATCTCTGGAGAAGACCAAAGGAGGAAAACATAATTAAAATGAAAGAATAAAGCAAAGTGCTTTTATTAGCCACTGTAAGGGAGAATGTGTATAAATCTCTAGTGAAGGTCTTACATTAAAATGTCTTTATGTCTAACATAAAAAAGGCATCTATCTGTGACGACTCCCAAATGTACCATCATCTAATTAAATCAGAATATTTTTCAATGGCATTCCATTAACTCGCTTTGAGGGAAAATGGATCTCACCAAAGTTCCTGCATGCCAAACAAATACAATAATGTTTTCTCTCTAATAAAGAAAATCTATTGGGATTCTATTTGAACACCCTGAAGAGGGCAGAATCTATATGAGACAAAATAAAAGTAAGGGTATACTCCTTTTGATACAGTCTAGAAATTTGGATTAAATATGCAGTGCTAATATCGATGACGTTTTGAATTTAGAAACTGAGTTTCCAAAACATTGAAATGTTCTACTTCCGATCACAATCGAACTTTTTGCTGCTTGTCTGTGACCTGATTTTAAATTCAACTATAGTCTACTTTCTTCCTATGTCTGTCCCTCTTTCTACCAAAGACCCAGGCTACCTTTGACTGACATATGGAAGTAGAAGGAGGTTACCACCTTTCAACCTCCCTATCATAACAGCTCTTAAATGGTTCCCATCCCACTCTGCAGTGGCGTTAGAAACAGCCAACACATATATAGTGACTCAGCATTTTTTAAAAAGACTCGATATGTACCACAAAACGTGTCATTCTATTGCAAAAATTGTCATTCTTCACTAAGTATTTCAGGGCTTCCCGAGTTAATTTCACTAATAGGATCCCTTTATTTATATTTTTCTGGAACTGGGGATTGAACTCAGGTCCTTGTGTTTGCCAGGCCAGCACTTATTCTACTAAGCTATCTCCCTAGTCCTGGCTTCCTGAGTTAAAAAAAAAAAATTCTTAATATTAAAAGACGCAGTTCAGTCATCAGATATATGACCCATAGACAAAGTGTTTGATGTAGCTACAGTGTAGGAGGTGAGATTTTAAGGCTTTTTCTGTAAGCATAAATTTTTGTTTGTTGGTTGGTTTTTGGTACAGGGTCTCACTATGCAGCTTGAACTTGTAGTCATCCTCCTGTTTTTCACCTCCCCAGCTCCTGGATTATAGGCATGCGCTGCCACACTCAGGCTCAGTGGCCCACTCAGCACTCACAGGGGTAGAGCCATGCTCCCACGGCATGTGGTGCATGAAATTGAACCTGGGTCCTGGCGCTTGCTTAAGCAGGTTCTCAGTTCCCTGAGCTACCTCACCAGCCTAAGTTTTTGTATATCAATGTAGTAAGTAGCTGACTATCATAACTTTAAAAAAAATTGTTATTGTTATGTCCCAACATTTGTGCTTTAAGTAATTGATTTAATGAAACACGTCCAGCACTCTATAAAATCTCCTAAATATCTATCATTTAGCATTAATATAAATTATATTCTGCATGTCCACCAAATGTTAATGTATAAATGAAATGTAGAACATAATGCAATTTAATATATTGCATTTATAAGGAATTGTTAGATTGATTGATTGATTGATTGATTGATTGACTGATTGAGAGATAGCCCTATTCTGTAATTTAGGGGGTTCTTGAGTTCATTAAGTAGCCTAGACTAGTTTCAAACTCAGGTGACTCACCTACCTCACTTCCTGAGTGCTGGGATTACAGGTGTGTACCCCACATTTAGGCTGTCCTTATATATTTTGATACAGATAATATAAAGAGAAAAAGATGATAGACAAAAGGTAAGTTTTTATGAAGAATGTTAAAGTATGACACTATTGATTTGAAAAAGTACAGAAATTTATGTAAAACATTGCTTGCCATCTTTATGACAGATTTAATATATGCAAAATTGCAAACATCAGTCAAGAACAATACAAGAAAAGGTGATCATCTCTGGTGAGGACAGGAAGTCACTAGGCTGTGCTAGGATAATGAGGGAGCAATTTTAATTTCAATAATAAAATGTTTATGGTATGATAAAGAAAATGTCTATTATACAAATAACATTTAATAAATTGGATATTTACTCAAGTTTAACACACTTTATCCTTCATTGAAATTTACAAATTATTTCACTGGAAACTTTTAAGTAAATGTCTTATGTGTCACATTCATAGTTCAGTATTAAGGATTAGAATACATCCTTACATTAGGGTATATTTCTGCAATTAAATAGCTCTAACAATGAAATCACTATTTTCCTGTTTGCATAATATAGATGACTTGATTATATTGGTATTAATTCACTTTGCATGCTAATTTACAGCTATGATGAAGTGTCAATCTGATCAGTCAGGTCTGTTGTTATCTTTGAAGGAAGAGTGCCTCTCAAATTGAATGCAGTCCCTAAACGTTAGCATATGCTTTACTATTGCCATCACACAATCAGGCTACAGTTATATCACTTATTCTTTTATTAGCTTCTCTATGTCATGATGAAGCTTATTTCCTTCTGTGGGGTTCACAGACTTACGAAAGGTGACATTGTGTTACCACTGTTACTGAAAATAGTGCAAAGAAAAAGCTGCACCAGAGTTGCTATGGTTTTGACCCTAGAACATCTCACCTTTGTATGAATTATTTTAACTTTGGCATTGTGTATTATTCTGCCAGTATTTCATATTAACTGAAAGGTATCACTTCATAAAAGATGTTGTAAGTGGGTTCTGAGCCAGGCCAGAATTTTAAGTGTTTGAATGCTAAGGTTAAGTTATTATAAAATGGAAAACAAGCCATAGCAGGCACCTACATAACAGAAGTAAGAAAGAAGCATGCAGTGGAGTATTATCAGCTAACAAAAGAAAACAAAATAAACAAACAACAGAGAAATTTGAGGCTTTTATCACTAAATGGATACAACTAAAGACCATACTCATATGTGAATAAATCAGATATGCCTGTGCAAACGTCATATTGTCTCACTAGTGTAAGAACCTGATCAAGCCAATGAAATCTGAAAGGTAGATACTGTGAAAGGGAAAGAATTTGGTGTAAGAGAAGCAAAAATTGGGATGAGCGAAAGCACAAAAGGAAGTAAAGACCATATATATATATATATATATATATATATATATATATATATATAATATATATGCAGGAAAATTTGGAAAATTGTACTGCAAATTTCTACTGTTTGTTTGTTTGCTTATTTGTTTTTGAGAGAAAGAGAGCTTTTACTCCAAGAGATGGACAAAGGGGACTCCACTGGGTTGTACTCTGCTGGTCTTTCAAAAGGAACAGTTAATGCTTAAAATTTTGTTCTTCTTTTTAACTGCTTATACCCCCAATATTGCATTCATATATCTAGTAATCTACACAAATAATTTGAAGTCAACACTATGCAATACAATACTGTGAGATTAATATCTTTTTGTTTAGTGAAATTCTGTTTTGTCTCTCTTATTTTTATTATTATTATTTTGTGTTCTCTTTACAAAAGATAGCAACATGAAGTGTTCAGAAGTGTAAAGGTTGGGCTCAGAAATAGAGAAAGTAAAAGAATATTGATGCAAATTAAAAAAAGAGTGATCAACTTTTTCTGTATTTCATTGCAAAGTCATTCTTAGTCAAGACCCACAAAGAATTCATCTATATGTACATTAAAGTGTAGTTTATCTTTCCAAGCAAATGGATATTTTTTCCTTGATGGGAACTTAGAACATTAATGCTTCTTTTGATTCATTTTAAATTGAATGTTTTCAGTGTGTCTTTGGAAGTATGCAATATCCCACAGTTCAGCAAAGTACAAACATATTGACAAAGAGCTGCTTTAAAATCCATCTTGTCACTCTACTATTATTTTTACATGCCTACAAATATAGTAAATATATAACTATGATAGTACTTATAGTACTGAAGTGTATACTGTGAAAATTTCACCCAAACTTTTAACTTTCTTGCTAGTGAAACTAGATTTAATCTGGATTTTACTTAAAATGTACTATAATTAGCTATTGGCTTGTGATTGAATAAACTGTTTTGTACTTTGTAAATCTAAAGGAACCTGGAAAATGGGACAGATGAATGCTTTACCAAGTAGGATAATAAAGACTTCTAGTTAGTCTTTTCTCTTTATTCTCCTGCATTCCTCCATAGAGCACAGCAGCAAAGTTGAGCAAGGAGCCAAGTCACAGAGTAGAATCAGAACCACTGAGGCTGCTCAGCTCGTGGAAGAACAGAAAACAACCAGCATTAATGTCTCCAATTCTCTTCCACTCAGCTGCTAACCAATATAGTTATCCCTGAAAGACATGATCTGGGGAACACAACAGCTTGAATGTTTCACACCCATTAAATGCTCTGGTGCAGGGAAGTCTGAGTGTTCACATACCTATCTAACACGGAGCAGTGCAGCCCTAACCTTTGGGAAGACACTTTTCAAACTGACACCCTGCCATATCTGAGTACTCATTCAACATTACAGTGGACAATGACAAATAAAATCTTAAAATTCTTTGTTAAAATTAGCCAGAAACGTATTGCTTATGGATGCTGTACTAGGCCAACAATAAATAGTATTTATTACTTGGGCTAATTTCTGATTAAAAAAAAAAATCACTTCCACAGATGATATAGATTTAGAACATGACTAAACTAAACCAAAATCAGCATATCGAAAAACATAAACCACTGGCGAGATAACTCAGTGGACTAAGCACTTGCTTCAGCAAGCACAGGGACCAGGGTTTGATACTTCATCCCACATACTGCACCGGCCCCGCCCCATGCAGCATGCTGAGAAGGCGACTGAGACTGGACATAGAGGTACACACCTGTAATCCCAGAAATGGGGTGGCTGAAAACAGGAAGATCATCATGACTCCGATCTGCATGATGGTATCTTGTACCAAATACACAAATAAAAATAAAATTAAAAATAAATAAATAACTAAAGGTAATATTTGGGTTGAAACACATGAATATAAAATAAAAGACCTTGGACAAAAGAAAGAAGGTACAAAGAGTAAGAATAACAGATTTTGTAGCTAAATTAATAATAGAATTTGTAACTTAATGTCACAAAATAAATTAGCATCCATGAAGTTCTTGCATAAACATACAAGAATAAAGTTTGCTTCTGAATAAAACGGAATGCATATGTTTTTAAATTTGCTTGTTTTATCCTATGAGATGATGTTATTGATGATCTAATCTGATTTGGCTACAGTCCCCAGTTATTCAATTAAACACTACTTCAGATGTCATTGTGAACACAGATGTGATTAAAATCCATAATATACTGTCTTTCAGTAAAAGAGCCCTCTTCTCCTTTGGTGATCTGAGTTGGTCTGACTTCCTGGAATAGAAAATTGTGCCTGGGGCCAGTCTCTTCCACGTTTTCCCATGTGTCCCAGGGTTTGCTTAATGATGGCCTGCTCTGTGGATGGAAATTTATGTACTCAAGCCCCAGGATGGCAGAGGCCAAATTCCTACAATCATTACCTTAATTATCTTCCACTAATTCTGCTTCTCTGGTTCAACGCTGATCTAACTTTTATGGATTATTACTAAAGAAGAACAATTAACTAGATCATATCGCAAAAAATTAGGGAACCATTATTCTCTAACCAAATCACAATATAATTAAAAATACACCATTTCAAACAGTTAAAAATCCTAGGAAATAGTTCATTAACAACTGCATTATGGGTAAAGGGCTAACATGGTTAAATATAAGACAGAATGGTTCAAAAATAAAATTAATGCAAAGAAAATAAAGAAAAGACTTCAGGGACCGCGGTCTGAAGCGCCTGCTTAGGTAAGCTTAGTCAAGCTTAGGCAACTGCAGGGATTCCAGTTAGACTCCCTGTACCATATGCTCTGCTAACCCCATCTCCAGGGCAGGCTGAGCTGGCCATAACTTAAAAAAAAAAAAAAAAGACTCCAGATATTAAAACATTTCCTATGAACAGAACATTTTTATTGAGGGAAAGAAAGATCCTGTGCAAGAGAGGGATGGGGGGGGGGTTCCCAAGTGGGTGTCCCCTCCTTTTAAAACTTTTTTTCTTTTTTACAATTAAAACATTATTTTTGAAAAACTATATTTACTAACATAATTTTAGTTGATGTTAATATCTGGACATTAGTGTTTACAGATACTAATGTAGTAACAATATTTTAAAAGAAAACCTAGGGCTGGGGAGATATCTCTGCAGAATAAGCATTTGCCTGGCAAGCTCAAGGTCTTGAATTCAATCCTTAGTTCCACAAAGAAAGAAAGAAAGAAAGAAAGAAAGAAAGAAAGAAAGAAAGAAAGAAAGAGGAAAGGAAAGGAAAGGAAAGAAAAGAAAAGAAAAGAAAAGAAAAGAAAAGAAAAGAAAAGAAAAAAAAAGAAAGAAAAGAAAACCTGGCATGGCTATTGTTCTTAGCAAACTTCCAGACATCTCACAGAGAAAAAACATGTTAGACTGATTGAAGTCCAGCAGCATGAGTGCCCTTTCCCTCATATCTACCCACCCTGACCCCGACTCTCCACTTACTATTTCTCAGTTCTTGTCCTTTCTGCCTCTTTCTTGGACACTATCATGAATCAAGGAAAATCTGTTCCTCTGATCCTGTATCCATCCAGGCAAACTGGAAGTGAAAATGCAGATTAAAAATATTTCCCCCTGGGGGGAGAGAACGGATGTGGGAGGTACTACAAATGGAGAGCAGTAGGGGATTTCTTTTTCACTTATCTCTCCTGACCAAGATCATTCAAAAGCACCCACTCATCTGGACAAAGTGCTTCCTGGCTTATACCAGGATGCAGCGTAACCATCTGTAAATGAAACAGCAATATTTCTTTATCCACCAATTTACACAGAGAATTTCCAAGTTGTATTTAAAGATGTAGGTGGTAGTGGAAGGCGATGTTAGAAATAGATGCTAAGCGAATTTGGTCTGTCTCCTTATGAGACTTCTGGCTTTCATTACCACTTAATAATATGGCCCTACTAATGATTTGTAACATTTTGGTTAATAGATTCAAACCTTGCATAATCGAGTTACAGTGTTACTTGATGCCTAGAAATCAGACTTTACCAGGGCTGTTAACAAAGTAATATATTTACCAGTAGTAGGCACCACTGATGCTCTCAAAGGCCTAAATGCCATGGGACAGAATGAGAAACTAATTTTGGTGAAGTATAGCGAGCAAAACACTAGAGTTGAAGTTTGTTTCTGTCAAAACTTCACTCCATAACTGTAGTGAGAAGCTGACATAGACAACAGGAATCAAAGGAGTGTGTGAACCTAAAACTTTGTGTATAAAGCAATGAGATGAATTGAATTCGTCCAAAACATTGTGATCTTCCTAGTTCTACTGAAGCCCTTTAAAAACAAACAAACAAACAAACAAAACAAGACATTCAGATGAGTTTCCATAAGAGGACAAGGGAGGGAATAAACAAGAAAAACTAAGACATACCACATGTAGGACCTATTCACCTCCATGCACACAAGCATCATATGTCATAAATGCAAGCTAATAATAATAGCAACAAGAATAAAAGTAGGGAAAGAAGATTATAGGCAAAAAAAGAGGGAGGTGGGTAGGAAAGGGTATTTAAAAAACAAGCTCTATTATGTACACATTACTTCTCCTTAGGATAGATGTAAATTTCATTTTTTTTCTTAGAGAAAAAGCCCTAAAATAAATAAATAAATAAATAAAAATTTGGCTGTCCAGAGTCAAATACAAGTTAGCTTGTTCTCTGGTCTGGATTCTGTGCATAATGTTTTGCTATTTGCCTCTCAAAACTATAGATTTTATGGACTTTGGGGTGAACAACTCAAAAGAGGTTTTTTTTTTTTTTTAATTTGTACATGATTTTGAAAGATAAATCCCAATTCCCTATAAACACTGATTTTTTTTTTTTTTCTGAATGATAGTGCAGGTTAGGGTTACAAATTTCTGAATCTCTGGGAGCTTCACTGTGCAGGCTGGTCTGGCATTTGATTTTTCTCCTAAGGCTTTTCATTCACCATTCATTCATGTGACTTGCTAATTTCTTCTAGGATAACTATTAGTTTCTGCACAATCTTTCTTAAGAAATAGTGCAATATTTTCTATGGAATTAACAAAATGTATATTTTGGGAAAAACAGCCTGGACAAAATCATAATGGCAGACAGTTCTCCTAGGTAATATTCAGTGTATATTACTATGAAAATATACCTTGCACTATCATTTAACTGACTATTTTCTTTTTCAACAGATATGATAGTTTATTATATAGAACTATTTCTCTGGGGTTCAGTTTACCCAAGCATTTCCTTAAGTATTATTTCTGAGTATGCCTATGAAATGTTTTTGAATGAGACTAGCTTTTGAATGGGTATACTGAGTATAGGAACTTACACTCTCACATGTGGGTGGATGTAAGCCAGTCAGCTGAACCTGAAAACCAAAGGGTAAATAAAGGAAAGGGATTCTTGCTCTCTCTTTCTCTGTCTGGCTGGATGGAATGGAACTTTCATTTTCTCTTGTCCTAGGAACCAGATTTATGCTTTTTTCTGTCTTAGTTTTTAGTTCTTTGGTCAGACTGCAACACTACCAGCAGCTTTTCTGGTCTCTAGTTTTTCTAGGACTCCAGCTTGCTCACTGAAAACTAGGAGCTTGTGTTTCCCTAATCACATAAGTCAATTCCAAGCCTACATGTTAGCTTTGTATGTAGGCTTTTAAAATTAAAGATGAGGTCATACACGAAATAATCTTTACACAGTATTTTTTTTCTGTAACATTCCAAAAAAATGAAAAGATTTAAGAGAAAAATATTTAATATTGCCAATAGGTGGTAACATGAAATTTCAGGAGGTGATCATTTTTCTCTGAAGCAGGAAGTAGTTCAAGGAAGAGTAATTTGTGTGAATTCAAAGGCTAACCACGTGAGATAAGCAAAATTTTCATAAGACCCCCATTTCTGTTAAATTCAAGTCATGCCTGTATTGCTTAATTTCCCCTCAGAATAAAAGTTTATCTTTGGAGGAACAATCAAGTTTCACAGACTATTAACTTAAATTTCTCACCATGCAAGCTAGGCTTCTATCAGGTGAGGGGTACAGCATTTTAATGGTACACGTTGAACACATAAGAAACACAATTCCAAAATAACGTATTGATAAATAAAACTCACTGTGGATTCAGGAAATAAAATAAAGTGATTTCTATCCTAGCAAAGAATGAGTTATTTAATATCAAGACATTTTCAGCAACTTAAGAGGAAAATTTCAAGTCAGATAGAAAAATCATTTGATGACTTCTGCTTCGTAAAACTAAAAGCACAAGTGGTTGGTTTTTTAAAAAGTTGTCACGAGGTATTTTCAGAGAAAATATTTTCCACTTTAATTTAGAAAAGTTTTGCGAACTGTGAAACAGCTGTGATTTAGTTTACTTATAAACCAACGTTTTAGCGTGACAATTTTGGGAAAACCAATAAAAGAACGGAGACATGTAGATCGATTCTAAGGACTGTGCTAGTTCCAGTGCAGCAAGCGCTAGGAGCATCAGCATCGTGCATCTTTTATTCAACCTCAAATTGCACGTGTGCAACTCATGTGCCCAGATCAATATATTACTATGTGGTGGGTTTAGCTACAGGGCAAGAACTTGTAACTTAGAAATCCAGGTCTTCATTATGCTCAGTAAGCGTATTTGCCCTTTGAACCAGCACTAGACTATAACTATTATATTGAAATGGGAGACTGTCTGCCCTTTATAATAAAGCAGATACTATCTCTATATCAAGGATCTCTGCTTGGGGCCCAGCGGGATGGCTCAGTGGTCTAAAGCCCCTGCTTGGGAAAGCTTGGGTGGCTTCAGGGACCACCGTTCGATCCTCGGCTCCACATGCTGCACCAGCCCTGCCCTCGGGGAGGGCTGAGCTGGCCATAAAAAAATGAGTGAATAAACAAACAAAGGTTCTGAAACAAGAAAAAAAATAAATAAAATAAAATAAAAGGATCTCTTCTAGTACTTAATCCTATGTGGAAATGCTCCCCCTACTTCCAAGGTTAGTGTCATTATAAATTCTTAAAACATAGACCAGAAAAAGAAAGTCACAGTTTCACTTTATGCTGCAGTTATAAAAATGAGAGGCTTTTGGAGAATGGTCTACTCACAATAATTACACTTCTGCCCTACACCATCTCAGCTTGCTGCTAATTTTCCAGTAAGCACTCCACTCTTGTGACTAGTCTGATTAATCTGACCAACAGAGGCTGGTGAAAAATCTATCCAATTTGTCTCAGAGATCATGTAAATAAAGCTACTATTAACAGGACTCTAAACAGTGGGGGGAGGCTGATCTGTAATTTTAAACTCAACCATATCCCTAGGGATCTAGACCCAAACAGTCAAAGTAAAGTAATGCAGCATTTCTCATTAAGTAAGTTTTTAAATGGCTTTTTTTCCACATGGTCTGATGCATTAATTGCGTTAGCTGTTGCACAGACACTGTCTTGACACTGAGGTGGGGAGTTGGAATAATTTTATCACCCAGAACAACCTTGGCCAGTGAGCTGGAGCTGACTTCAATAACTGCTGGGCCTGAGTCAGTTTCATTGAGCATTTCAGCTAATGTCAGGGCCACTCTTCATACCACCTTTTCTAATTGGATCATTCCTTTTTTTAAGGACAATGAATCATTTATTTTTTCTAATAAGCTCCACTGAGTAAATAAGGATTATCTTATATTTATATTAGAACTATTTTGACCAACATTTGACAAATGGTCCATATTGTGATTTCTTTATATGTTGAAATGTTATTCCCATAGAAAAAGTTGCTATATTTTTGAAAGGATGAAAAATTTGAATTGAAAGCTGGAATTTCACATAAAAATAAAATTTTCTGGTGTTCTGTGCAAGAAAACACTGAACCCAGCTTTGTTCCTTCTTGTTTCAGTTAGAGAAATATCAGGTTGATACTGTGTTAGCATAGGTTCCTACTTTTGAGTAGGTTTTGTAGTGTAAATCTTATAAAGTAACTGCCTAACTACATGTGGTCTCACCTGATTGCTTTGTGCTTTCCAATTTAGATGGAATTCACTTGATTAATAAAATTAGTGAGTAATCACTGTGGAACGTAATATGAGATGAATAGTCAGAAAGTGACAGCTCTTGCAATGAGCCTAGAGCTTTGCTCTCAGCAGACACAACTCAGTTATTACCAGTAGTTATTGAATGTATTGTCTATTATAAGAGAAACTGCATTTTTTTGTCATGTGGAAAATGAGAGAGAATCCAAAGGAGAGATAGAAGCCAAGAAATAGTCTACAGCCATACCACCATGAACACACCAGACCTCGTCTGATCTTGGAAGCTAAGCAGGGTTGGGCGTGGTTGGTACTTGGATGTAGAATCCAAAAACCAGCTAGGCAATTTGTTCTAGGTCTACTTTGGCTTCCTGGTCTCCAAATGTTAATTAGCATGGAATAGAGGGAGGAATTGTTGTACCCATTATCAACACCATCGCTCGGGTGGCATACACAAGTTCTCAGGGAATCAGCTAATGCAATGAAGCAGCCCAGAGCCTTGTATATATTCTCCTACAAAGCCGCATCTCAGACAGAATCATATGCTCATCAATACTGGCAAGAGTCAAGCATTGGAGATCTTATCAGTATTTAACATTTATATATGTATGTCATAATTTCATGAATTGTGCTAAAAGACACATAATTTCTGATTCAGACATAAAGCTCTTCATTCTTCATGGTACAATGAATCAGCTGGTTGTTCAGCTGGTTCCCCAGACCCATGGGGCAGTACAAATAGACTACATGGATCAGAACATGTGCACACACTTGAATATAGTCTGTAACTTGGCTACTTTTTGATCTACATTGTGATGTTTTTGTTTTTTAAATGTACCACACAGATTGAACTCATAGTGATTCTCCTGTTTTCAGCCTCACAAGTGCTAGGATTATAGGGACACACCACTACACTCAGTCTCATTCGCCATCTCAGCTCGCCCCTTGGAAGGGGCCAGCATGGCACACCAGGGATTGAACCACGGTTCCTGTAGATATTTTTTAAATTATACCAAAAAATAACAGTTTCAAGGAACTCTAGGCCTTCAACCTTGCACCCCTGGAACTTCTTCCCTGACCATAACCCAGTTCCAACATCTGCTGTAGAATCCTGCAGCAAAATTCCCAGCAGAAAGGCTGGGTGTCACATCCTCCCAGGTAGCCCAGGAGCTGAACATCTTGTCAGAAGAACACAGCGGGCTCAATTTCATGAGCTGCAGCAGCAAGAAGCTGAGCACAGCAGCCAGAACCAGACAGACACATCTAGACAAGATCAAAATTGGTAGATCCGAATCAAATTTCAGTAGGTTCTAATGATAGGGCTTCACCAAAGTAATGCAACAAGTGTTAGAGGACAGTGCTATACAAAGTGAAAAACAGGAGTGAGATGCAATATCTGACTCCAAGCTCTCCCAGAACAAATGCAGGAGATACTAGCATGGAAGAAAATGTTAATCACAAGGCTGAAATCCCTAAATTAATAGTGTCACAAGTAAAGAAAAAAATTGAGGAATGTATAGCAGAACTCAGATCAGAAAATAACCTATGAAGTAAAAAAAGCCATCTCTGAATAAATAGTGTCTAGTGTCTGAAGTAAAAAGACAACTGCAGAAAAATATAGAGGAACTCACAACAGAAACAACCTCTGAAGTTAGAAAGAGAGAGAAACATCTGTAGATTAATAGCATCTAAAGTAAAGGAACAACTCCAGAAAGGTAGAGAGGAAGTAGGGTCAGAAATAATGTCTGAAGTAGAAAAACAAACGATAACTATAGTGAAAGACTTAATGAATGGTTCTAAGGAAATCAATGATAAAAATAAGAAGAGAGTAGAAAAATGATGGAATCCTTGAATGAGAAGTATAGAATACAAATAGATCACATGGAGCAGTTTCAAAGAGGTATAAAGAACATTACAATCTCAATCACAATCTGGGAACATCATATGAACAAAAGTGGAGATAGAGTTTCAGATCTTCAAGACACAGTCACAACTAGTGAAAAGGTAAGAAAGGATCTCTTAAAAACAACTAGCATGCAGGAAAAAAAATTCAACATCTGTAAGATGATGCAAAAATGAAAATGAGAATAATAGGTATCAACAAGAAAGAAGAAGCCAATACAAATGGTATAGAAAGAATATGGGCAAAAATGATAGAGAAAACTGCCCACATATGAGAAAACAGTGTGACATTCAGAAAACTGAAGCATATAGGACTCCAAATAACATCATCCAGACTAAGAACACACCCAGACATATAATAGTCAAGATCCCAGAAATTCAGCAGAAGAATAATATACTAAAAGCTGCTAGAGGAAAGAAACAGATCACATTTAAAGGAAAACCCATCAGAATAATGGCAGGTTTCTCTTCACAAAGCATGAAGTCAAGGAAAGCATAGAGCAGAGTGCCTCAAGTGCTCCATGAAAACAAATTCCAGCCTATACTGCTATACTCTGCAAAACTCTCTTTCAAGTATGAGAGAGAAGTAAAATACTTCCATAACAAAGAACAGCTAAAGAATTTCATGATGTCCAAGTCAACTCTACTAAAAAAAATTTTTTTTGAGACAGGGTCTCACTATGCAGTTCAGACTGGCCTTGAGCTCACTTTTGTAGCCCAGGCTGGTCTCAAACTCACACCGATCCTCCTGCCTCAGCCTCCCGAGTGCTGGGATTACAGGTGTGCACCACCATGCCCGGCTTAAAAATATATTTTAGAGAGGGACCAAAATGACCAGAACTCCATGAATGAAAACAGAAAGAACCCACCAAATAGACAACCAGTTAAATAAAAGAGAAAAATGAGCAAACAACAGTAGGTAAAAACAAAAACAAAAACAAAAACAACATGTTAATCATAAGTCAATACTTTTCAATTATAACCATAAATGTAAATGAATTTAAATTCTCCCATTAAAAGAAATAGACAGGCACAATGGACACAGAAGTAAAATCCAACAATATGTTGTATACAAGAAACACAACTAACTTGGAACTCAACACAATTAACACAAAGGAACTCATACATTGAAAGTCAAAACATGAAAAGTAATACTACATGCCGCAGTACCTCCAGAAAAAAAAAAGCATGGGTAGCAATCCTGTTTGCAGACATTCTGAACTTCAAACGAAGATTGATCAAATGAAATAAAGAAGTTCCCTCCATACTGCTTAGGGGAAAAATTCAAGATGTATTGGTATAGGATCTCATTATGCAGCTTGAAATTATACTGATCCTCCTGTGTCAGACTCCTCAACTCTGGGTTTATAGGCAAGCTTCACCATTACTGGACTTGGTTGCTATCTCAGTGTACCAGGGGATGGGGCCAGCACAGCATATGGTGCCAGGGAACAAATTTGTAAAATTTTGACATTCCCCTAAAATATCACCTGGAATTCAGCATAACTGCAACTTTCCATGATTACAAACATTATATTTGTAGGCAGTAAGATGAACAAAGTGCATGCATATAGAGCCAGTTGATTATAAAATATTCTGTAAAATAGCGTTATAGTCTTTTGAAAGGCCAATGTTGTCTAGACAACAAAATACCAAAT
>PVJA010018259.1:0-40246 GCA_004027025.1 Myocastor coypus | reverse complement strand
AGTTCGCTGGGCAGAATACGGCAGGGAGGAAAGCACGTGTGTAGGCAGAAGCTGGAGAGAGCAAATGCCCGGAAAGATTTGTGGGCCTGGGTCTTAGAACTCCAGCGGGGCAGATAATAGAGTCAAATGAACTTCCAAAGGCTTGGATCAAGGACTCAGTGCACTTGGCCTTAGTCCTATGAGTAACCGCAGAGACTGTATCTCAGTATCACCCAACAAACTTCCAAAATGCTTTGAGGGATCAAAGCATTTCCGAGAACGTTCGTGAGGTCCCGAATATCTCTCAAGATTACATACTGAGACACAAAAGCATACAGTGCCTAGCAAGGTAAAAATCATATCTAGCAGACAATAAAAAATTATAGGCAGGCAAAGAACAACAAAGAGAAAAACCAAATGACAAAAGCCAATCCCAAACTGAACCCAGTGTCAGAACCAGAGGACAAAGGCATAACACAACTACTGTAACTGCATCCCATATGTCCAGCTACTTCAGATGAAAGGTTGAATCTCTTAATAGAGGTGTGACAAGTATAATGAAGACTCAACCCTAACTCTGTGGGCCAAAACCATGATGCATAAGTAAACGTGGCAGTACTAATAATGACAGATTGGCTATCAGAAGAACAAAAGATCAGCAAATGTGAAGGCGTAGCAATAGAAACTACCCAAATAAAACAGAGCTTTTTGTTTTTAAAAGACCGAAAAAATTCAGAGCATTGGTGAGTTATGAAATGACCTAACCCATATAACTGGCATAGCCAAAGGATTGGGGTGGAGGGAGGCACTGGGGAGAGAAAAGAATACTTAAGAAATGAGGGGCCCGGCGGGATGGCTCAGTGGTCTAAAGCGCCTGCTTAGGAAAGGTTGGGCGGCTTCAGGGACAGCAGTTTGATCCCCGGCACCACATGCTGCGCCAGCCCTGCCCTCAGGGTGGGCTGAGCCGGCCATAGAGATGAGTGAATAAACAAAGATTCTGAAACAAGAAAATAAATAAATAAAATAAAAAATTCTTAAAAAAAAAAAAAAAGAATTGATGGCCAGTCATGAAAAGGTCAGCCATGAAATCTGTGACTCTCATGTCCTTGAAGCACAAGTAACTGCACACACAGAAACACAAATGACTTCACTGTAGATCAAATTGCTTAAAACCAGACAAAGGGAATGCATTTAAGTACAGCCAGGGAACAAAAGTCATATTACGTACAGAGGAACAACAGCAAAATGGCAGATGTCTTATCAGATGCAGTGCAAAGAAATAGCACAATGTATCATCTTTAAAGTGGTCACCCTAGGATTCTATGCTCAGCAAAATATCTACTAAATGTAAGAGCAAAACTGTCCCCTCACCAGTATAACCGAGAGAAGTTACCATTAGCAGCTTTCTGCTGTTAAAAATGTTAAAGGCAGTCCTTCACCTAGAACAGAATCTGAATCCACACCAAGGAACAGGGAGAGTGACGACCTCAAGGGAAGGGCCCAGCTGGCTTCCTGTTCTGCTGTTCTACCCTCTACAACTGGGAGTAGCTTTTGAGCCTGGTGCAGAGCGCTCTCTAGCCCTGCAGGTGGGAGGAGAGGCTGTAACGCTGAGCTTTTCTTGCATCTAGTTCATCCATCTGCCCCGACATGAATTAGGGGAGGGGTGGAGGATGCTTCTGCAGAACAAATTGGGAATATTTTTATTTAAATCAGAAGGAGGCAAATAGAAATTTTGGTGGAGCAAAAAATAACCTGGTACTAAAATGGAAACCTAAAATGAAAAAAAACTGTATATTTAAGGTAGAAACTTCTGGATAATCAGAGCCTGATTTTTTTTTTTTTCCTCAGAGAGAAGAGTGAATAGCTGTAATTAGAGTTGTAGTTTTTCGTGAAGTGTATGTATTGCTGAGCACTAAAGACTGTCTCTTCAGATTAAAATGTGTTATTTATTTTCACTGGGTGTACATTTTATTGACTCTGATAGGAACACTTTGTAATACATATTTCATAATATGGACCCCAAGATACTTCAAGAGCATAAATTCACTTTTAGTACAAAAGAAAAGATAAATGACTTTCAGTGAAGTTCGAGTGATTAAGTGCATTTTGCTATAGCATAATTCTGTCTCAGATTAGGCCCACAATATCATAAGTGTGGACAAGTAAGAGATGAGCCAGAGGACAGTGGGAGTGACAAAGCCAACATAGGCAAGCGCCAATCTCCACGCTATATACGATAGACCTCAAAGTCACCGAAGAGTGAAGACAGCCATGGATCTTCATTTGGAAGAAGATGGCTCAAGAAGGGCACTCTTTTAAAAACCTGGGCTAAGCGAGAAACATCCAGAGAATCCCAGGAAGCGCCTGCACTCAAGGCACTTGAGGGCAGGTGAGGGCAGCAGAGTCCCAGGACATTGCCTGATTCTTGCCTGGAAAAGTCTACATGTCCCGAAGACCCATGAGGAACCAGCTCTAATGTACCCGGGTACAAACGAAATGTGTGAGTCCACAGATAACTTACCAAGTTTGCTCTATACTTGAATACTCACATCTAGTCATTTAGTGAAGGCCTTCTGCTTTGATTAAAGCAGTTACTTATTTGAAGTGTTGATGGATATAGCCTCCCCGATGTGAAAATATGAATATTTTCTCATTTATTAATGTCTTGTAGTGAAGGCATAACCTTTTACTTAAAATAATTGGCTTGGGAAGTGGAATTAGAACATTCATCCTCTTTGTTCTGCTCCTGTAATCTGTGAGTTTACTGATTATTTTTCTTCATTGTGAGCATAAGTTACCATTTGCCTTTGTCTAATATACACAATGCATTCATAAACAACACAAAAAGGAGGTTAAAAAAGGGAGAACACTTAATCACAGTCATAGCAACGAGGGTAGGATAGGCAGGGGTGTGGATTTACAGTGTGGATCATGAAATTAAGGCATCACAGCAAGTGATGAAGCTAAATTTGATGCTTGTATCACAGGATGAGATCTCTACAGCATTTAAAGCAAACATGGTCACATTTTCAAGGAATTAATGCAGAAAATTAAGTTTCTTTGGAATTTCTTAGTACATCTCCAAGTAGTTAGATTGTCACAGAATTTCCCTTGAAAGGCAGAAATTAAGTCAATAATCACTGAAAAGAAGAGAAGATAAAGCTGACAACTGTAAATGAATACATTTACAATTTCAGCAGCCATTAGGCAAGAAGCAAACGATCTTCTAATCAATTTACTGTTGCAAAAAATAATTTCAAATTATTTCCATGGGACAGGTGAAAAGAATTTTATAGCACATGTATCTAGTACTAACTTAGCTATTTTATTTGGTTCTACCCAACGGTATTTAAAGAAAGACAACCAACCACTGTAGATTTTTAAAGCTATTCTATACTTATGAATAGGGATTTAAGAATACACTGAAACCTGAATTGTGTTTGCTCCATGGGTAGTTTCATTATATCAATATTGTGGGATCTAATGAGCCTGGGCTAGAAATACTTTCTTTGGTAAATAATAGTAAATCCAGTGGAAAGAAATTAATCATTTGTTCTGCACTGAGGTTCAGAAATTAATAAATTGGACAGTGTTCAGATATATTTGGTCTCACTAAAATCTCCTAAGTAGATACCCAGTTATAGAAGAAATTAACATTGGTTTTCACACTTCCAATATACTCAGGTCTAGAAAATGGACAAGTTGTTTGCATTGACCATAAATAGCTATTTTTAATATTATGATTAATCTATCCACATTTTATACATTTTCTCATAGAGAAAATATGTCACCCTTCTATGTAAAGCTCCCCTCATGGAGAACTCTTCAGGTTATTCATAGCAGTAAGCACTCTTGCAAAAATTTGTTTATTTATTTATTTGTATCAATACAGGGTCTCGCCTTGCCATTTGGACTGATAGTCGTCCTCCTGTCTCAGCCTCCCATGCTGTGATTACAGGCGCAAGCCACTACACCAAGTTTTGGACCCTCATGGCATGTGATACCATGGATTGAACTCAGGATCTCACACTTGCAACACTGAGGGTGCCAAGCTATCTCACCAACCCTCTTATGAAAAAAAAATTATTCATTTTAATTAGAAAAAAAGACAAAATAGCAATGAAACAGTTTCAAAAGAGGTTAGTAGGACAGTTACAATAATTAATACATTATATATTGTTGTCTTCATAGTGGTTATTCAGAGGATAAGATGTAGACATGATATCTTGTCTAAACAATATCAGTACAAACCTTTCTTCTCATTGAACTAAGAGAAAGTAGCTGTACATCTATCCTAACTATCTTGTATATACATATGTACAATTTTTTCACAACAAACTGGTCCTTTATTTATTTATTTATTTATTTATTTATTTATTTAGTCTTTTTGAGACAGGGTCTCACTATGCAGCTCAGGCTGGTCTTGAGCTCACTTTTGTAGCCCAGGCTGGTCTCGAACTCGCACCGATCCTCCTGCCTCAGCCTCCCGAGTGCTGGGATTATGGGCGTGTGCCACCACGCCCGGCTGGTCCTTTATTTATATCTCCCTTTTTGTATTGTTCTCTTGTGAACATTTATTAATACTATTATGTCAGACCTGAGTAACCCGTGAGTTGTAAAAATCTTAATGTTCTTACATACTGCTACCTAGTTGTCAGTTCTCTTACCAAGCCTTTGGAAGGACAAAAATGCAAACTAGAGATTTGTTCAGTGTCTGTAAAGGGAGCAACTAGTCAGACAATCACTTCCCAAGTGTCTTCTATTAACATTAACTTATTGATATGAAAGTAAGAGTATGTTGTTATTAATGATGGTTCTAGGCAAAGAATTATTGATAAAACATCCTCTTCTGAATATGAAGCAGATGAAGGAATAAAGGTAACAATTCCTGGCCCATATTTCAAGCTCTAACTTGAGACACACCTGTGCCTGTAAATTGGCAGTACTTTGCATCTTTGTGTACAATTTTTCTCTGCTGACAAAGCTGCTGGTAAGAATTCCATTTCTCTTTCTTATTCTAATATTTTGGGTAGCTCTGTCATACAAACCTTGATTTTTCAAAGGCAATACCGTACAACTTTGGGATCTTCTTGAAAGATTACAGCTTCATATATATCTCTATCTCCATCTCTATCTCCATCTCTATCTCTATCTCTATCTCTATCTCTATCTCTATCTCTATCTCTATCTCTATCTCTATATATACAGTTAAAGCCGGAAATTTGTAGAGTCTCTGTTTCCTCCTTGAAATTATTATTATTATTATTATTATTATTATGGTATCAGGGATTGAACTCAGGACCCTGTGCTTGCCAGGCAAGCACTTCTTCTACTGAGCTATCTCTCCAACCCCTCTTTGAAATATTTTGCATAAACTTCATTATACTTGTGATGGTATATTTATACATGTCTAATATCAAGCATAACATCATGTAATTCTGGATGCTTAGTCAATAGAAATAATGGAGCTTAAGTTATTTATAATCTACAATCATAGTATCAGCATGTTCAACCTGCATTTTCCTCCTTTATTTGTATCAAAGCTATCCTGTGATTGACCTTCTCTGTTCACTTGTCAGAGAATAACAGGTAATGCAATAATTTGGCTCCCTTAAAACTTGCTATTCTACAGTGACTCAAGATATAAAACTTCCATAAAAGGCTTCTCTTTGAATCAAGGTGATTGCACATTCTCTGCAGGCTAGCAAACAACAAATTATGGGTAATAATACTGGCTATTTGGGTCTGCCAAAAAATGTATGAACACTTTAGCAGTCTGCCATATGAAAACAAGTCTGGAAGCTCATGGCCACCCTTTGGAGCATCTCTTGCCATTGTAGAGGCCAAAGGTAACTTGTATTGATCACCTGATATCTCAAAAAATTTAGTATTGCAATAATTATACAAGTTTTTCTTTTCCTGATTTTTTGGAAGACTCTATATTATGTAAGGCATACTGCATACAGGTACTTCCCCTCATTAGTTGAGATAAACAAGCCTTGAGTTTGTTAGTTGGGATAAATGAGAGTCTTGAATTTGAGATTACTCAAAAGCTTTCAAGCCAGAAATAGCATATGTTGCTTGTTTTTTATTTCAAACCCTAATGACCCCAAAACATCATGTACAATACCTGACCCTAGTATGTATAAAAGTTTGATTTTTCCAATTTTTAACTCTAAAGGCTCAAATTAGTTTTTGTCCATAAAAAAATACATTTACTGAATAAAATGACTTCTATGACTTTACTGTTAATAATGTGAAGTTGCCTGTAGAGATGTCACAAGGAATTTAAACTCAGTTTACTTTAAGGAAAATCTACTGGGTTGCTGGTGTATACAGATGGTGTACTCCAAGGCAGAGGAGTTTGCCCTTAAGATTCTAAAACACACTGACTACACTTTCAAATTCTGGTACAATGCTTAGAGCAGCCTCTCTCCCCAGATCAGCGTAAGACTGTATTACAGCAAATGAAGCTAAAGGGAGGTCCCTGAAGAGCCAGAATGGGTGGGAGAGGTCATTCTTCTCTCTGTCCCTGACACTAAGCCTAAGGCTGTCCTTGCAGGCACTGACCTGCCCCCGTGTCCTGCCACAGGAATATTTATGCCACTGGAGCCTTTTGCATTGGGAGAAACAGGCAGAAGCCCACAGCTTCAATTCAGGCATCTGGATTTTGAGATCCACACAAAGGGTGACCCACAAATATGGCAAATGTTTACATTAAAAACGCTCTATGGTAAGTGCCACATTCCCAGGAAGGATGGGATATGTGTGTACAACAGTGGGAAAGTGTCATATTTTAGGATTAGGGCAATGTGTCTTTTACTATAATAACATTTAAATTTAAATATTTACCATAGTTTTCAATCACACTTTGTTCATCAAGCACTTATGACAATTTCTGTCAAGGACATCCCAGCACGTCCTCACTGACCTTATTCAACACATTTGACACAAGCAACCTTTGGATCCTCCATGAGGTCAAAATGATCACGAAAGAGGAACATTTTCAATCAGTTCAGGATGTGACTGAACAGGCAGTTGCAGCAGTACAATTAAAGACACGTAAGAGGACTTCCAGGACTGTGTTAGAAAGTGGCAAGAGTGATGGGGCCAGCATGTTCAAAGCAAGAGGGAATGATTTAAGGGCATTAATGACACTGTGCCTTCCACTGTAATAATTTTTCAAAACTTAAGCATTCATGATATTTGTTGGTCGTGCCATATATAATTTCATATTGTAGATGATGCTTGTCTCTATAAATACATGTGCCACTGGGGTCTACTCTTTTAAGGGGGGAATTACTGCTAATGCCGGACAAGTAAACACTTCACAAGCTATGGTTACCAACACTTGTTCTTCAGTGGTAATGCTTTTGTACAAAGAACATTATGTAAGGTTATTTGTCAAACTACCATTCACCAGAATGCAACTTAACTTGGAAAACTTGTTTGGTTGCCCAGTGGAAGGTGCTGTCTTTAACAAAGGCCTAACAGTTGCCATGAGACAAAAATGTCAAGTTCTTGGTAGAGTGCTAAAACAGTAGCCAAAGTAACCCATGAACCATTGATTTCCTTTAGTTCTGCTGTGTCACAAACTAAGGATGAAATTGCCCAGAGATTTGATTCTGACAGTGCAATTTTTCTGATAAATGAGAGCTTTTTTCAGGAGTTTAAAAAAATACTACTTATGGCAAATTAGAAACAAGATTTGTCAACTTAGTTGACGATTTGATTTTTAGATTCAAAAACAATTTCTATAAGATGTTCTAGAAAAGATATTACTTTTAAGACAGAATTTCAAAAGCAAAGAATAACTGGCTAACAATAATATCATCATTTTGACTAATTAATGATATGTGATAGGTACAATCTGGATTTTCAGAAAGAAAGTAGCACAAAGAGCTTGGTGGGGTACTCTGGAAGTAACAGATAATTGCTTTGTCTTTCAATTTATGAATGCTTTATAAACTATCATTAGAATATAAAACTAAGACAAATTGGTTCCTTACTGTCACTTTTAGAAACATATATAATGCCAAATATAATTGAAATGATGATCATTTATTATCTTTTAATCTTATAGCTTCATTTCTGACCTTAGGAAAAACAGGAGTAATAATGAAATAAGAAAGGTATCCAGATCTTTATGCAGATTTTAGTTGATTGATTGATTGACTTGGTACAGGATCTCACTACACAGCTTGGACTCATAGTGATCCTCCTGTCTCAACTTCTCCAGTGCTGGGATTATAGGTGTGTGCCACCATGCCTGGTTTCCTTGGTTGGCACAGTGCACATGGGGTTCTGGGGCCAGCATGTCATGCAGTACTGGGGATTGAACTCGGGTCCTTGCGTTTGCCAAGCAGGCTTATAGACCACTGAGCTATCTTCCTAGCCCTATGACCTTATACTGATGACCACCTTTTATAGGAAAGTTATGTTAAGTGTATAAATAGAGCAGGGCAACACATGACTGAACATAAGGTCCAAAAGATACACTTTTGATTTGACAGCCTATTTAGTAAGAGCAAGAGCAGTTTCTTTAAGGATGGACTAGTGAATATAATCAAGGAATAAAGACAAGGAAACACAACAGTGATGGAAAACCAAAAAGTGACATTTCAAGTCTTCAACAGTCAATCTGAACAGCGGTGCATCTGGGACCCTCTTTGCCATCAGATCCATACCCTACATGTCAAAACTCCCTCACATGCAAAACCCAAAAATGCCTGGATAATTCAAATCATACCGAAAAGCCTCTCTTCTTTAACCTTAATTGCTTTCCTTTCAGAACTTTACAAGCTAATGATTTTGGAGCTTGAGCGATATATGTTTAAAACATATATCGTACATCTGTAATTCCTTGTTGTGGCCAAACAGTTATAAAGGAAAAGCATTGCCTGCTGGCACTGTAATTTCATCTATGGAGGGCTGAATGGCAAAGGTATTAACAAAAGACCAACTTACATTGATAAGTTCAACCTCCCAGATTTTCTTCAGCAGGTCCATCGATGTGTAGCCATTAATTAGAAAAGCTTTGGTGTAATCACCCAATTCGATAGAATCCAGCCACTCAGCCACTGAGGTGGGGTGGTAGCCATCATGCCCAATGGGTCTCATCTGTAATTCAAAAAAGAATCATAAATAGCACATTAGAGTTGCTTTAAACTATGTGGTTTCTGTTTCAACAACAGACTACATCTTGCCACTGACAAATTTATCTGATAAGAAGCATAAGATATTTTTGGATAGGAAATAAGGATGAAGAAAGTGCCTTATGTACAATTCTAAATCATTAATAATTTTCACACTGAATTAGTTTTCAAAACTACAACCAGAAATTTCTAATTTAGTTGCTAAATTAACTCTGTAGTTGAGAGAATGAAATATGTCAGACTTCTGTTAGAGACATTATTACCATTTTGTTGGAGGGAACTGAAAATTATGTTAGTCGAGTGGTATCGGATGCTGAAGGCACAGGGAATGGCATTTCCAAGATATAGATGATAGTTCTCATATGCACAGCATCAAAGCATGTGAAAATACCGCATGACTTAAACGTTCGGGATGAACTCGTGCTTATGCAAGACATGTATTGTAGGTAGTGCAAACATGCTGGAGAAGCATACTGCTATGGTGAGCCAGTTCAAGAGAGGCTGGTGAGTGCTGGGCGACCATGTGTTCTGCTTCAACTCCTCAGTTTGTTAGTCATGAGTAGAGAGTTCTCTGGCAGACAGGCGCCTAGTTTTTTGTCAGCTATATACAGACATTTAAAAAAAATACTTTAGGAGAACAAAGGAGTGTGGCTACAAGCATAAAGTTTCTCAGTTTAAAATGAAATGTGCAAATAATCTAGGCAAGAGGAACCTTTGGGTTTAAATCTTATTCTAGTCCTTCAGCCTTTATTTGAAATTTAGTTGCATTTGTGGTCCTTGTTTTTTTGGAGTTGATCATTTCTAATATTTATGCTATCTTACAAACTATGCCAAAGGGCCAACCCAGGAGTGACAGGACAGCTGCCATCTCGTCAGCTGATGTCAGCCCTCAGGGAAGTTCCTGATGGGCACAGTAGCCGGGGAAAGCGCAATATAGATTTTTCTCTTCCTTCCAAATGTAAGCAGATAAATATTAATGGAAATCTATATGGAGATCTATATTCTGACTTGTGAGCAGAAAGAAGATTAGTCTGGCCAGTGGGGATTCAGATTTTAATCTGAAATGTGGGAAACTTCCTGTCACTACACAGAGTCCTCATTTTTCAGTCTGTACTTTTTCACTTCAGAGTTGATTTTTTTCCTTTCCGTCTTTCTGTTATTTCACTCTCCAGTCCAATTTCCATCCTGAGGTTCAAATGGCCTCTGGATTAAGGTTGCAGTGCAATACATACTTGTGCTACAGCCTGACCGGCGTTAGGTTTTGTGCTTCGGTTTTACACTGACTGAACCTTTTTGACTTCTCATTAAATGTGTGTTCCTATGACACTTAGTATTTATCACCCAGTAGCCACCAATTTAAATGACAATATTGGGTTTGCAAGATGAAGTTTGGTGGCATTCCCAAATAACTGAGCATTAGGAATGTATAACTGTAGTCAGGATCCAACCTAGAGCCTCAAAGGTATAGAACAGAGAACACTTTCTTATTCTACAGAGTTACAGAGTTATTTGGGCTATGTGCATTCCTTTGGACTTAAAGAAGGAGTCAAACTAACTTTGCTAACCTGAACAATCACTGCAGCCCCAGGAAATGCCTTATGTGCTCCAACTGACATGAAGAAAAAGACAGAAGGAAGCAAGAGAACACTGGAGTTGAAATTAAGAGCTTAGTAGCGAAGTTTTCCTATCAGTGCAGCAAGAGGCAAAGTGAGCCTAATTAAGCATAAAGAAGTTTGCCTTTTCCAAGTCCTTGGCCCAGTAGGGAAGAATTCAGGAAAGAGAGAAGGGCTAGTGCCCTAGGAGAACTTTGGGAAGTAGGAGTGAAGGAAATAAAAGGAGGCTGAAATTAACCCGAGTGAAAGGTAACTTTTCCACACACTCAGGGATTTGTCACCAGGTCAGAGATCACACAAAGCAGTAGTAAAGAGAAAGTCCCTGGAGCTTAGGTGAGGGTGGTGATTGTGAGAAAAAATTACGTTAGGGATTTGCTGACTGCAGACCCTCCTCAGTCTGGTGACTTCTACATGGCAAGACTAGCTTTAAAGAGCTTAGGAGGAATTAATTGGTGGGAGGATGGGAGACAGAAGCAGGACAGAGGGCAGAGGTCAAGAGGCCTAGGAAATGGGTGCTTGGATGTATGCAGGGCAGAACTCAGACACCCACTCACTTGGTACAGATTTAACTGCTGTGTATTTTGACGAATGTTGTGAAATAATAGGGAGCAAAACAGAGTCTCTTGCTTTCTCGTGAAAACTATGAGTCTTAGCTACAAATACATAAGCAGGTGACTAGTAAATGGCAGAGGCTCTGCATACCTGAGCAGCGGAAGTCATGCCAGCCAAATGAAGTTACAAAATTAACTGGAGACACATCTAACAATATGCAGAATGGTTACTGTGCTGCACAATAATTTCTTCCCAAGCAGTTCTCCCATCTGTTCCTTTATTTCTATTCCTACTGCCACCACTCTGGTTAGCTTCTTGCTAGCGCTTGCAAAAGTTAATGCAACTGCCTTGCACACAGTCTCCTGTTTGGTTCAGATTGTATCTCACTACTATACTAGGTCTCCTAAAAGCCAGGCTCTTAACTCACCCTTTGGCCAAAAACTCACAGTGGCTTTCTTGAGAAAAGACCAAACGTCCTATCCCAGTATCTAAAGCCAATGGGCAGTGACCCAATCTCACACTACTCCGCTCTGTGTCCCTTCAGCAATCTGACTGAACACATGTATATGCCTAAGCACCACATTAAACTGCTGGCCATTGCTCAAGTATGGCCTATGCAAAGCACAGTTGTAGTCTTGCTAATATGAGCTTCTATGCAGTAATGCCTTTGCCTTCTCTTATGGCTCGTGTCTAGGTGTCTCCCCAAAGCCTCCAGCAGTGAGCGTCTAGAGGTTGTGATTGATTACTGTGGGCATGAGTGCTGTGCTTGTCCAGGGGCAGGTAATCTGCATTACAATGTAAAGAGGCTAGCTAGCAACCTGAACTGCAGCCCCTCCCTGCTCCTTTTTGCTCTTTGCTGCTTGAAAGGTTGTTTTCTGCCATGTGCCACTCACTCTGCCTTGGAACCAGCTGAGTATAGACTGAAACCTCCAGTAACTGTGAGTTAAACAAACCTATCTTTCCTTCATTTTGGGTGTTGCATATTTGTCCCAGCAACGAGAGAAGAGTCACTGAGAGGCTCATATTCTTGGAATTATTTTTCAAGGGATTCCTGAGTGCAAAGATGGAACTTCCTAATAATATTTTGAACATTTCATGAAGATACACTATAAATATCACCCACTGAAGTAGAAAACAGTTTAGTCCATTCAGCTAAAAACCCAACTCTCCTCTAGCACTTTCACATCAGCAAGGAAGAACCTTCTTCCCTCTTTCTGCTTACCATAGTATCTAAGGAGCACAACCAATCCCATAACTTTGATTTTCAAGTTGTCAGCTAGTTCAGTTCCCTTCTTGCTGAATGGACTTTAGGCTGGGACAAGTCCCACAGGGCTAGGTATTTGTTGGGTGGTTTTGGTAAGTTACGTGCCTTGCCTCATTGAACCTCAGTTTCCTCTTTTCTAAAATCAGCATAGTATCTACCCCAAACATTATTGTCAGGATAGTATGATATAGAGGATATAAATTGCCTAGCATCACAGCTTGGATGTAACAGCTCTTCAATAACTTAATTATCTTTCTGCCCTTGCAGCCCAATACAGGTCCTATGCTCATTTTGAAACTGCATAATGTACTGACATTGGCAGAAACAGTTGATGCCTTCTAACACTTTTACCGTCTCCCCATCAGTGATAGTTATATTTTAGAAACTTACCTAGCAATGCCCTGCAAGCAGTTTGAGCTCCTGCTTCCAACTCTGTGCTCCCTCCCGGCACAATTCCCGTTTGGCACCCTAGGCCAAAGGAACCACATGTAGCTCCTGGAAGCTGGAATTAATTCCTTTTTGCCCTGATGCTGGCCAACAGGATGGGCAGAAAAGTCAGCCTGGTTGTTTAGGGGCGCAGCCTCTGCACGACTGTGTTCTGTGCATCCTTCTGGGGTCTTACGCTGTTCTGGTGATATGCATGGACAGTTACTCCTGCTTTTCTTGTGGTATCCAGGATTGAATCTAGGGCCTCTCCACCAAGCTACATTCTCAGCCCTTTTTCAATGTTTTATTTTGAGAGTGTGTCTAGCTGAGCCACTGAGTTGCTCAGGCTGTGACTGAAGTAGGGGTCCTCTTGCTAATTTTCCCTTAGCTACTTTTCTCTTCTTGCTGAGGCAAAATGCCCAGTGCCCAAAGTTGAGGAAGGGAAGGTTTATTCAGCTCACAGCTTGTACAGGTTCTGGTCCATAATCAGCTGGCTCCAACACAGGGTGGCATGGCATGGGGCAACAGTTCAAGGTGACAGAAGACAGCAAGGGCAAGCAGAGGAGCAAGCCTCTTCTCCTCTCTTATGCTGTGGGCAGCACCTGTCCCACTGGACTTTGGGTGTAGCACTACCTGGTGCCCTCCTCTTGCACAGGCTCAGGATGTTGACACTGTGAGCCCCCTGAACCCCTGCTGAATCACTTCATTAAGCTTCTAAACTTCTCAAGTTGACACAACATATCAACCACTACACTCAGCCTCACAGGATGCCTGGATTACAAGCATGCTTTTATGATTTTCTTCTCAAACAGACAGCTTCACAGTTGTGGCATAACTGCTGGATTTAAGAGGAAAAGGAAGCTTTGCAAAGCAAGTCTAGATTGAACCCAAGGCTTGGAGTCTAGCTCAGCGGGTCAGGAAAATACAAAAATACAGTTGGAGTTGGTTGAGCCATAGCTAATTTGCAGACTCGCAAGATAAATAAACATTTTTGTTTTCAGTGCTGTAAATTATCAAAAACACTGATATATAGGGAAAAACTGAATAGAGTTGCTCCTTGTTTCAAAAACACTGGTGTTCACACATTGTACCTGTAGACTATAGCTCAAACTGATTAATTCATGAATTAATTGGTAAGTAAGACTTCAAAAAACCAGTGCAGTTGCCCTAAGCCAGCACTGGTCCCCTCCTGAGGTGCCTCCCTACTGTGCAGAAGGAACACTTATGTGTGGTGCCTCGAGTCCTGCCCGAGGCTGGCTGGGGGCCCAGCCCACTGGTATACCAACCCGTTCACCTCTGCTTCTGTTCATGCCATTTCTTCTCCCAGGGGCGCTGGGATCCACTGAGATTTGGCCTTCAAAGGGCATGTGCATACTTTACCTGGTCTATGAACCTTTCTCTAGTTTAGCCTTCTCTCCAGTAAAAGCTAACCACATCTGCCACTAGATTTTCAGTAGTGTGTGCGTGCCCTTAACGGAGCGTTATCGGAGCCCACTTTCAGTCAGAGCCAGAGAACTGCGTACTGTCTCCTCCTCTGGACAGCCTCACCTTTGGGAAAGAATGAGGGTGCTATCCTTTCTGGAGCCTGAAAGCTTTTGGCAGAGCCCCTCAAGCACAGCAAGTGCTTACTGAATGCTAACTGAATTAAAGTGTTTAATGAACATGGACATAAACCAATAAATTCACTCCAGAGCCTTGGTCTCCATTTATCAGGAAGACCTACACTGTGAATGCTGACATAGAAATTAAGGCTATTTTTATGGCCTAACAGCAACACTTGTAACTGTTTAAGACCTCCATGTACTGCAAGGCAGTTCCAGGGTGTGTCTCACCATGGAGCGGACCCATTTCCATAGCCCAGCAGTCATGCTTCCACCAGCCTGGAACCCTGGGCAAGGCTGTCCCCTTCTCTGAGCTTCAGCTTTGTCTTCTATACTGTCAGTTTGGGCAAATGATCTCAGAACACCTTTGTACAGTGACCCCTAAGTTCTACAACTCTATGGTTTGTAGATTTATTTTATTTTATTTTTATTTGGTACAAGGTCTCGCTACATAGCTGAGGGTCATAGTCATCCTCTTGTCTTAGCCTCCCAAGTGCTGGAGTTATAGGTGTGTGCCACCACGCTGTTTCAGTGGCCAGCTTGGCGTGGGGCTGGCATGGCCTGTGGTGCCAGGGATTGAATTCAGGTCCTTGCACTTGCCAGGCAGGCACTTAGACAGCCGAGCTATCTCCATGGCCCCATCATTTGTAGACTAATTTTAACGTAATGTCCAAACTATTTACCTAGTAGAGAAACAAAATAAACCCATGACAAAACTAAAATAAAATGCTAGGACACCCAGACTAAAGGACAGATGGCACCCCATTTCTTTCCTGCCTCTTCAGCAGCTCCCACAGGTAGTACTGGACCTGCTTTCTCAAATTAGCAATGACTGAACTCTTTTCCTAGAGGAGCACCTGGCAAGGCAGGGTTGGAAGAGACAGCACCAGGGTCAGCCTGGCCAGCAGTACTGCAGTGTGCGAGGTGGAGCCCGGCTTGGTAGGAAAGGCTGGGAGAGGTGCAGTGTGCCAAGAATGGCACACAGAGCACCACGGGCAGAGGACCTGCGCAAACAGAGGTGCTCAATGAGCGAGCGAGTCTGCTTCCACCTGGTGAATTCCAAAGCCTGGAGAAGACCTGAGCCAGGACAGAAGCTTGAGGTGACAGAGAAGCTGTAGTGTTGGGGAAGTTCAGAAGGGTTGAGCTACTTTACAGGGAGCAGTCTCCCTGTTGCTCTCATCTGCCTGAAAGTCCCCTCCCAAGAGTCTTCTAGGAGCCCCTGAGAGCATAGCTGGTTCCAGACAGCTGTAGCATGCAGCTAGAGGTGCCACCACAGGCCGAGGGACAACAGGACATAGTTCTGTGCACTTTTCACCTTCACGGGGTTCTATCTGGGGCAGTCGCACAGCTCAGTGCTCAGAGAAACTACTGTTTTACATTTTACACAGGCGAGAAGAGGAAACAGGATTTCCTTGCTTTAAAAATAATATTTGAGGGCGGGAAAAATTTAAATTGCCTGTAAGCAGGCTCAGGGATCAGGGGTTCGAA
Organism: Myocastor coypus; assembly: GCA_004027025.1. Lineage (NCBI taxonomy): Eukaryota > Metazoa > Chordata > Mammalia > Rodentia > Myocastoridae > Myocastor > Myocastor coypus. The sequence continues at coordinate 24,168 of PVJA010018259.1, read as the reverse complement.
TCCTGAACCTACCATGCCGGCCCTGCCCCCTGGGAGCACTGAGATGGCAGTTGAGACTGGGCGTGGTGACACGTGCCTATAATCCTAGCTCTTGGGAGGCTATAAACAGGCAGATCACTACGAGTCCGCCCCTGAACACCCTGTAGACCCTTCCCTAAAATAGAAATAATAACGATAACAACAACAATGACAATAATAATATTTGAAAACTGTAAGACCTCTTGGCCACAGCAGCCATGCCTGTAGCTCCTGGTTGCCTTTGGATGACTCAGGTGTATCATATGTGAATACAGAGCCTGCTCTTTCTCTACTTAATTTGTGCAGACAAGGACAATGCCCTGGGAGTAGATGGGGCTGCAAAGCGAGACACTTAGTGAAATGACAGCAAGGAAACCAGGCCAAGGAAGTTACAAGAGAAGAAAGATGTGTACCACAGTAGATCTGGAATGACTGCTGAACAACAGCTCTCAAGACAAGTTGTTAAGTCAAAATTTAGTAACTGATTTGGTAGTGAGGTAAGAAACAGGGTCTTTTCTATCAAAAATATAAACAAGAAAGTGTCCCTATTTTGGGCTCTGGTCTACTCTAGGCTGCCCCTTCTGACCACAAAGTTACCATAAAGGCTTGCTCAGTTTGGACGCTGAGAACACAGATACAAAGCAAGGACGACTTTCCGTTCTCCGACCCCTCCCGCTCTTGCCTCCCCACAGCAACTCTGCAGATTTTCTCCTTTCATGCCATTTAACTAGCCAATGAGAGCAGACTGTGGATCTTCAGCCTGCCAGAGGGGAAAAGGTCCGCTGTTTCTCCTGACTTGAGGCCAAAGGGGTGCCCGTCCTTTGTCCTGCCCTCCGGCTTCCTTGAGCTTGCTCCCTTCTTTCTGTAGGAGCACAGTGTTGTCCTACACAGACCTCTCGCACCTTGTCTGAGTGTATCCTTTCCTGCACCAACAGTTTGAGTCTGAGGGCTTATTTCCAACAGTTGGAACAACAGGACAAGGAAGCCCTTCCCTAAAGACCAATAATGGATTGTACAGATGTTTCTATTTTTTTTTTTTTTACCCTGAAAGTGTTATGTGAGAGAGACACTACTCATCTGCCTACTATCCTTTCTTCTTCTGCATGGTGGGGCTTCTACTTTGGCTACATCTGTCTAAATAGAGATAGGGGATATCGCCTTTTGGGGGATGCTATGAGAATATGCTTTGCTAATGGAATGCCAGTGAAATTTGCAATGCAACCGATTTCCAGGTCAGCTCCAACCTCAGAGAGGGTTCTCTGCTCTACCCCTGACTTTGTCTTGTCATGAACTGCACCATCACTGCCTGCAGTTGGATTTGACCACACAGGAGAGACAATGCCGCAGACTACTGTGGAAAACATACTCAGTGCTTCATGTAGGTAAGGACCACACAGGATTCTTGCTTCCAACTTAGTAGGCTGGGAGGAGCATCTGCATTTCTGCATTTCTAGTGAGCCTCCCGGCAACGCTGGTGCTGTCCTTTTGGACCCCTCTGCAAGGAGCAAGGCCTTATGATGGAGGGACAGATCACAGGTCTTGAATCCTTCCAAAATAGCATAGAGCAGAGCTAACTTGTAAACATGGACTTCTCATTTAAGAATGATTATGTGAGATAAAGAAATATTGTATTCTTTAGGCCATTATATTAGGAAGCTCTTTGTTTCAGCAGCATAGCCTTTCCTTGAATGCAAACATAATTAGCTGAAAATAAGCCCATTTTGTAAAGGACATGTATAAGGTGTCTGCCCCTTCTCCTGACAACATGTGGAGTTGCTTCTTGCTCTGTGTAGTTGAATGCTTTCATATCTGTTGCCAGTAAAGAAGCCTTTTTTTTTTTTTTTTTTTTTTTTTCTGTTAACTGTGTTTGTTGGGATCTTTCTGAAAATCACATCATTATACCTGGATGCGTGGTTTTGTTACCAGCTATCAAAGAAAATAAAATAGAGTAGGATGACACAAACAATTTCACAAAATGAGAAAGGAGGAATGCTGCAGGGTGGCACTGTGAACTTGGGGAAGAAGTCCTGGGAGGTGTACGATTTCGGGCAGCAGCAGCAGCAGCAGCACCGGCAGCACAGGGGGGAGTCTTGGCTGTCCCAGATATTACTTGTACGACCTTGAGTAAGCTACTCATCCTTGCCAAGCACCTGTTTTCTGACTAGTAATGTGAGACTAAAAAGAGTATCTACCTCTGAGAGTTGTCATATGTACTCAACAAAATAATGCAAGTACAGCTCAATACAGTACTTGGCACACAGACATTTGCAGTAAATAAGTCATAGTTATTTCTGTCACAAGTGGGTCCTGAAATCACGTACAGATGAGACAGCAGAGAGTGATCATGTGGTGTGAGGAGAGCTGTGGCCTGGGAAGGGGCCAACCTGTCTGAAGACTGAGGGAAAGGTAAGCATTTTACTCAGAAGTCTGACAAGGGAACCATTGGGAGGGGAAGTGGAGGGAACAGAATTACAAGGAGGCTGGGCCAGCAGTGATGGAGGCTGCAGAGAGGTCCGACAGGATGAGGAAGGGGAAGGGCACAGGGGATCTGGCAACTAGCTCACTGGGGTCTGTGCAGGCAGAGAGGCCTGGCTGAGCTCTTTAGGCTGTGCATTAGAGACAAGAAAGAAGGACGTGCAATCTAAACTATTCTGCTGGAGAGTCTCTATGGGGGAGGAGAAAGAGGAGGAGGAGGAGGAAGAGGAGGAGGAGGAGGAGGAAGGTTTTAGAAAACACAAAGGAAAAGACATGGAGTGGGGTCAGAATGAGAATGCAGGGTTGAGGAAGGTCAGAGTCAGAAAGGAGTGAGCCCACAAGGGCACCAGAGCCAAGAGGGAAGGCTGTCTTTTGCTTGAAATTGCAGAGCTGAGCACTAATTTGGGGGGGGCGTCAGTAATTTTTAGGTGAAGCACAGTCAGTGTCTAGAAGCTGTGTGACATAGATTTGCTGAGAGCTAGATGCTTACAGGTGAAGGATGAGAGGGGACTAAAATATACCTCGACATACATTGAGATTTACACACATTTGCAATATACGAATGTACATAATTAAAACACTGATTTCTGTAAAAGACACATTAGCATTAATTGCCCTCAAAATACAATACTCTCCCTACTCAGACCATCCTGCTTGTCACTTTCTGATACAGGTTTGAAACTCTTCTTTTGGAAATATTTTTATGAAATATGATAAAAAATCTGGTGAGATACTGCTGTGTAAAGACACGCTCATAAAAACATTATGATGTGTCATCATTCTTCTTACTCCCTGGATGTGGTGCTGTGTGACTTCTAGCTTCTTCCCCAAGTCAGAAAGACCAGGACAGGTCATGACCACACCAGGACTCTGGACCTTAAAGCGGCCACACGGACACTAAGGACATTCACGAAGTAGGATGTTCAGCGCTGTTTCAGAAAGCAGCAAGGATTCTGGGATAAGCACATTTAATGGGGGGCAGGGTGTACTCGAAGGAGAGTCAGCAGATTTTTTTGTTTTATTTTCTTCTGAAAAATAGCAGCTTTATTTAATTAAAATATACATACTACGCAATTTACTAACTTAAAGTGTATGATTTACCATTTGTTTTGAACATACTTCATACACGTGTGACCTTTGGGTACAGGATTTACATAGGTAAGGGCTGTCATATGTGTGGCATGCCAGTCCCAGGTACAAACACACAAGCACATCATTTCTGCAGCCCAGAGACCAACAGCCCTGGTGAGTTGGCCTCAGCTGCCTGGGTCCTTGAGGCTGTAGGGGACTCTGGCTTCTCTTTTCCCACCCAAATGAGCCTGTGATCTTAGACTTCCTGCATGATACAGCTTTTGCAACAGACACAGCCAATATCATCAGATACTTCCCTGTATCTAGCTCCTTCTTCTAGGCTCTTCTGCCCTGCCCTGCTGATGTTTAAGGTTCAGATCAGCCACTGCCCTGAATATAAACCAGGACAAGCTGTGCTGGCAGACAGAGTGTGGCCAAGCTCAAACGCACACCGATCATGAGGGATGAGGATCGAGTCCCTGCAGGCCATGAGACCATGGCTTGGCCGTCAGTGTGCTGTTGCATCTGCAGCTCTGAATAGACTAAACTTGAAAGGGAGAGGCTGGGCCACTCAGCTTGGGGCTCCCAAGAAAGACCCACCAATCAAGATGCAAGTGTTATGGCAGAGACATGACTACAGATGGCTAACACTGCCAAAGACAAGGATACCATCTACTGCCTCTAGGGGATTTGATTTCACAAGCATCATCCCATTTGCAGAGAGCCTCAGGTAGTCTTTGGGGAAATGCCCTTTATGAACCTGAGAGGCAGACAGCACCATGTCATGACCTTTATTCTTTGGGAACCCAAAGCATAATCCACTGACTATTACAGGGAAGCAAGGTACGGTAAGGCCTCCATGTTGTAAGGCCAGAGGGAGGGAGGGGTTGGTGTGCAAGTAAATCTGTAGCCTGAAACCCCTTTCTTTAGAATCAGACCCTGCTATCAATGCAATTTCTGTAAAAGGACAACGAGAAAGGGAAAATCCTCAGAGGTATGAGAGTGGTGTCTGTCAAACAGAGAGTTGGTTGTGAACTCACCAACTGCAGAGGGTGATGACCCTTGTGTCACTAACTTACTCATTTACCAGCCAGACTTTACGGGTGTCGGCTCCCTAGGGTGTTGAGACTGGTAGACACCCAACGTAGGCACAGGACAAGATGAGGTGATACCCGGATATTACTTGGTACAACGCGTTCAGAGAATAATGTAAAGTGCCAGGACTGGACACTGTCTCTACATGTCTGATGAGCTCTAGTTCCTCAATAAGGAAAATGAATTAAGATCTAGTCCAGAAAGGGTCTGGGGTGTCCCTTCTTTTGATAAATCAGAGATCATGGAAGAAGCTGAAGTAAAGAAATAGACAATGGAGAATGGGTAAATAAGATGCATGGGTGATCACCTCCCATAGCACAAAGGAGCCAGAGAATAGCCTGCTTTCTGGTCATCAGGGGTGGGGGAGGCTCCCACATAGGTGAAAAGATGGAAGGAGTACAGCTGCAACACCATCATCAGTCGTGACTAGAAAAGATGGCAGTAGCAGCAATTCCAAAGTGACCTGTCGCCTTCCTAGCAGTGCAAGCATTCTTCCCGCAGAGCATGGGTCTCTCAGTGTCATCTGTGCCCAGGGAGGGTAACTCGGTCTGTAGCATCTCTTGAGAACAGCAATTGCCGTCTAAGATCAGCATAGGCAGAGGATGAAAGGACTGATAGAGCTACCACACAGGGCATAGATAAAAATGGCCCTCGGGGCAGATGATTCAGCTGAACAAGTTTATTGTCCTTCTCCCTGAAGTGCTTGAGAAATGGTGTTTTTAATTTAATCAAAGGGGAAAAAAATTAACCATCTTTTCACTTCTAAAATTCTTGTTGTGATAATGTGGACCCTAGAGCCCACTGTTAAACACTCCTACTTGTTTTGATTTATTTCCTGGTTGCAAAGCTCTTTCATGGAGCAAAGGCTCAGATTAAAGATGAACAGAAGCTTTATTGCAAGTTGAGTGAAGTGCCAAACATTGCCTACCGTCATTTACATTTTCAAGCTGTGACCGTGATGTGATCTATATTTACAAAAAGACAGGGCTCTCTCTTTATCTCTGCCAGTATGTTTTCTGACATTTGTGTAGCTCTTTGGTGGTTAATATAGCACATTATTTTTTTCTTCTTAAAACAGAATTTAAATGCTATTATCAATCGGGACATTCTTTTTGCATGCTCTTAGTCTTAATGAAAAAAATTTCCCCAAACTTGTGTCTTCAAAACATAATGAATGCTTTGAATGTCAATTCTATTTATTTGATATTTTAAAACCATGTCCTTTCTGCAAGCCTCCAGGCATGTACATAATAACATCTTCTACAGAAGCACTTCAAACAGATAAATGTACCATAAAGCAAAGTTGGCAGTATACAAATAAATAACATGCGCTTCCCTGGTAGAGTGGCACCAAGAGCATCATTCCCACGGTGTTCAAGAATTAGTATACTCATGTTCACTCGAGGAATGACAGAAGTGAAGACCTACTCTCTGCCTTTCTACCCACCCTTCCACTCCTTCCCTCAACACAACCAGTGTGCCCCCCATATTTCAGGCACCACTCTGGACACATTAGTGAACAAAATAATAAAAGTACCACTCTTCCTGGAGTTTGTCTTTTAAGTAGCAGAGAGACAGATGACAATTATTAATAAGGATAATCATATAAAGAACGTATTATGTTTTAAGGTAGTAGGTACTATGGGAAAAGATACAGTGGGTCATTAGGAGAGACAGAAATAGAGATGAAAGAGAGAGAGAGAGAGAGAATTCTGGGTAATAAGTAGGATGACAGGGGGAGTTTTATTCACAGTGTAAGAGATGTATATTAGAAGCTGGTGCATCAGCTGTGTTGGTACCTACGGGAAGAGGATTCTAAGAGAGAACAGCCCCATCAGCAGGCCTCAGAAAGGGAGTCGAGTGTATTAGAGGAATAGCAAACAGACCAATAGGGATGGTGCAGTGTGTGCAGGTAGAGAGGAAAGGGAGGCAGATCAGAGAGGAAACTGGCAGCCCGTAGAAGTGTGCAGGAGGCCCGATGTGGGCTGGCTTTGCTTCTGAAGGGAGTGGGAAGCCTGCACAGGAATTAGCACACAGGTGAGACATGACCTGGCTTATGTTTCAGCAGAATCACTCCCCCTGTTGTGTTGAGCACGGTTAAGACAGTGGCCTTTTCAGAGGCCATGGAAGCGATCCAGAGCAAGGCGTGCCAAGACAAAGGCAGCAAGAAATAGTCAGCATCTAGACCTATTTTCAAAGTAGACCAGGAAGATCTCTCAAAACACTACATAAAATGCTCCTTGTTCTCTAACAGGGGCTAGGAACTGACAGCTTGATAGTGGTGGCTGTGTGGCATGAATCTCAGCATGTGTTTACCCCCCACGTGTGGGAATTTATGGATGACTGGCAGGGTGGTCTCAGAAGGGACTCCCTTTAACAAATGATACAGGGACTTCAAAGGGCTCTCTGCTCAAAGGCAGATGAATTTCATTTGCGAGACAATAGATGAGTATGAGAATCTGGCCCTCTTCCTGGGCTCTGGTTCAGAACCCATGGGCCATGCCTTAAGATGAAGACGCTTGAACAAAGAACCATATCAAAAAACAATTTTGGGGACATTGAAAATGAAAGCAAAATTGGCACCTGCCACTTTATCAGCAGGCAGAGATGGTGCCATATTGCAGACACTGGTGCCCTTAACACAGGGCATGGGCAGTTGGATACGTTGTCCCTATTGGCAAGCATCAGTGGCACTGGCAGAACATTCGTTCGGTGCTGGCCAAGGTGCCCTTGATGAGGAGACACTGGGAATCACACCAGTAGTACAAACATCAGTACCTTTGACACACTGGGCACCCGCAGCCCTGAAGTAGTCTTTGGAAGTCTTGAGTACAAGATTTCATATCTTACTGGATATTAATGGGAATGAGATAACTTTTGAATAAGTCATGGTTAGCCATGTTTCCAGCTTCAGTGACAGGAAACATCACTGTAGTAAGCCAGAACAAGAGAGGCAGAAGAGGGCAGCTGTCATGGTCAGCCACTGGTCTGGTCCATGGTGTGCACATGCTGTGAGCACCTACAAAGGGCCACCAGTAGGAGTCACAGCAAGGCCTAGAGTACCTCAAGAAGCACTGCTCAGCGATTGTTTAGCCCCATTTTGAAGCCTCTGCTGGCATTCTTGAGAATGGCTCCTTATAACTACATTTAAGGATGGTCTAAAAACATTTTCCTTACCATTTATTTGGGTGAGGGCAGCAGTCACAGTGAATAAGAGCCTGATCCTCAAGGAAATGTTGTTAGCATCACAGTCATTTTTATCCAGATTTAAAAAAATATATATTTAGTACAGGGTCTACAGAGTCTTACTACAGAGACTGGACTAGTAGTGATTCTCCTGTTTTCAGCCTCCCAAGGGCTGGATTACAGGTGCATTACCACACCCAGTCTCAGTCACCATCTCAGTGTACCCCAAGGTGGGGTTGGCACAGCTGGCCAGGGATTGAACCCCAGCTCCTGTGTCTGTCTAAGCAGGTGCTTAAATCTGCGGAGCTATCTGCTCAGCCCTAGTCTAGATTTTTTTTTTTATAGTACTATGGATTAAACGCAAAATGCTTGTATGAAGCTACACACTTAGACTTTTCCAGATAATTTTATTTTTTTATTGAGAGATAGACAGAAAATGAATGAATGAATGAATGAATGAATGATTGAATGAATATGGACACAGGCATCTTTTTCTTCTTATTGCCCCTTGTCCTAGCAGGTACATGGCCAGTATTGCCACCTGGAGCACCTCCCTCAGTATCTATTTGGATAAAATGTCTGTTTATTCTTTGAGGTTTAGTTCAAGCATCTTCACCAGCCTTCCTCAATCCCCAGGCTTTTAGCTCTCTCTTTCCATGTAGCATTTTCCACATGGAATTTTAGTTTGTAAAGATCCATTTCTGTCTAAAATATAGACAGAACTCAGCCGGGCGTGGTGGCTCATGCCTGTAATCCCAGCACTCGGGAGGCGGAGGCAGGAGGATTGGTGAGAGTTCGAGACCAGCCTGGGCTACAAAACTGAGCTCAAGGCCAGCCTGAACTGTACAGCAAGATCCTGTCTCAAAAAGACAAAATAAATAAATAAATACATACATAAATAAATAAAAAATAAAATAAAATATAGACAGAACTCCTTGAAGCAAAGACCAAGTGTTACCTGTTTCCCATCTGAACTCTGAACCTAGCACAGGGTCCAAACATGCTTTACAGTACAACTGAATGGGTGCTGGAAGCAGCCACTTACTGGGGACTATCCATGCATGGTGACGTGGGCATTGCCGGCATGGTCCTTGTGCCCGCAGGGCACCAGCTCTCTTCCACCTGTTCTACTCCTGCCTGGGATGCTAAGGCCAGGGTTGTAAGGTCGCTTGTTATTTTACTTCTACATCATGTCACCTTTGCAAAACCATCATCATGTCACCCTGTCCAAAGCAGATGCCAGTAAATATTGACAGGTTATCATGCAGCCGAGTTCCAGTGGAGAGAGGCAGGGAGATCCATCTCCTCCACATTGACTGCAAGGATTTCTTGTAGATTTGTGGAGCCCTTTTCACCTGCACAAATGTCTATGATAAACTTTCCTATTTACACTTAGAAAATTGTATGTGCTGTTCTTTGCCACAGCAGTGGCTTCTAAATAAAGAAGGATTCAGGGGGTTACAACTGATCATGCATTCAAGAAAAAGCTTTTAACCTGCCAGGGCTTTATGATTCACAAAGTGTAACATAAAAATTATTTAATATACATTTTAATGCATAATGCATCATGAATTTATGGAAGAAGTAAAGCTAAAAGGACTCTGGTAGCTTCTCGAGTACCCTTTTCTCTGAGAGCAGCTGCTATCTGTTAATTTTAAAAAAGAAGAAAAAGAAAGCTGAATTTCTGTTCACAAAGATAGAAGATAACAGCACTGTTAGGGAAAATGTCCTGGGGTTTCATTCTGAACTTGAATGCATCTGTAGGTGACTCCACAGAGCATGGCGACTTGGTACGTTGGTGACAGAGAAAGCTGTTATGAGGACAGATTCTGGAGCAGGCTGACCTGCTGAACTCCTGACTTCGCCACTTACTAGTTGCGCCATCTAAGTCAAGTTACTTAGTAGCTCTGTGCTTGGGGTGTCATTCTGAGGCTGAAATGAGTTAATCTAATCTAATGATAGAGTTGTGCCTGTCACACAGGAAATCTCTATTTAAATATCTGCCATTAACACAGGGAAGTATGTTTGGGAATGTCTTAGGAAATGCACATTGCTAGACTGAATGTTGCCTGTGGGTCCCTAAAAGGTCATCAAGTGAGAACCCAAAGGCAAAGATGGGTGTGAAGATGATTAGTTTTTGAAATCTAAAATCCCATTGATCACTCAACAAAGGAAACAACCACAAAGCAATGCCATGCAATGAAAGGCATTTGGCTTAGAGGTAGCTGAGTGTTAACTACATCTCTGTCGCAGCAGGCGCCACAGCAGATGAGAGCAGGTATTTGCTTGTGCTCGAAGCTTTTGACTCCTTATACCTCGAAGAGAGAAGTGATAAATAAAATGCGGAGCTGAATTCATGACACTGGCAATATTTCAGAGGATGATTACTATAACTGAGAAGAAAACCCTATACCTCTCTGGCTACACAAGTGAAACAAATGATTGCTTTTGCTTACTTTGCTTTGAGCATCATGAGCTAGCATAAAAGTGCACCAAAAGTTTCTCAGAAGCACAGGATTGGCTTTTACTAAATTTTTAAATCTGCCTCATCTGCCAAGAACCCTCTTCTGATTCTCTGTACAGAAGAGAACTTCCCTTCCATTTAACATCCAGTATTTGTATTTTGACTTCTGTTCTAACTCATTCTGCACCCTATTTTTTATTACAAATCATTTGAATATGCCTGATTTCCTTACCAAGTCTAAGCTCTCCTTGAAGGCTGATACTGTAATTCCACTTCTTCGTCTACTCCTTGCCTTGTGTCTCAAAAGGGCACATGCTCCATGTATCTACAGAGCTGAGGAACAGTCTTTTTCACTGATTGGTATTGAAGGACAATAAGCAATATAGCCAAATTTTGTTCCAGTATTAAATTAGCACTGACTTCATTTATCTTGTGAAAGGAGGTAACAGTGTCTTATTCAGAATGGCCAGCGTGTTGTTTTATGATTTCTGTGTAAATTCACACAGCTGTGCTTTTCTCTCACTTCAGAATGCCTTTAGTAGTTCCACAGAGCTCCACTGGAAGGTCTGGCTACTCAGATTCTCAGTTCGCTTGAATTCTATTCTAGGCCACATACATTCATTGAACCCTGGCTGTTTCAATTCCCTTCTGCCCCCTCCTCCTCTCTCACACCCACTTGGTGCTGGGAACCAAATTCATTACCTCTAACAGGTACACCCAGGTAGCTCTCTGGGCGTTTTGCTTATTCATTTAATCTCCTTATGCAAAGAGATTTTTCTTAAACGCACTTCCTCAAGCTCCTGATAGGTTAGAAAAAACCAAATGTATTTCAAAATGAGCAAGTTAGCAGATGACAATTAAATTTGCAAGCTTCCCTCTCTCTTACTTAGATAATAAGTCATGTGCCTTGTGTAAGATCCACAAGTGGAGGATGAGGGCCATGCTGCACAATGCAGTCATGGGCAGAGTCCTATTTCAGTTAGAGTCCCCTGTTGTGGGTTACTTTTAGTCCTGTATCAAAATTTTACTGATTCTTGTAATTTAGCAAGCATCTGTTAAACAAATGGAAGTAATCATAACTAACATTAACTGAGTCTAAGAACCAGGACCTCGTACACATTTCTGCATTTCTATTTATATGTAAAACTCAGTAATAACAGAATGTGGCACATTCGGCTCTTATCTCCATTTCACAAATGAGGAAATTGAGGATTAGAGAACCTAAGTCATTTGGCCCAGGGGCTGCAAACGGTGGGCAGCTAAGCCAGCATTAAGCTAGGCTTCCCCCAGAGCTCAAGAGAGTTCATCTTGGGACTCTGCAGGATGGCAAATTCCGTCAGGCCCTGTGAGTGGATTACTGAGCTTACTCCTCCGGATGTCCCCTTAGTGTCCTCTGTGTGGAGACAGCACAGGGAGGTGGTGAAGCGCCTAGTGAAGTTGCCTGGCTGTGAAGCTGAGTTTATCTTCCTAAATTGCATTCATGTGTCTTCATCATACTCTGACCATTCACTTGATTAATATTTATCCACATTATTTGTCATTATTTGAAATTATACATCTTCATTCTTTTTGTCTACGCTAGATTTGGATGAGGACAAGGAGTTCATACGTCTTATTTCCTGAACAAATTCTCCACAGCTAGAATAGTGACTGGCATGTGGTAGGTGGTGCATAGATATCTGTTGCATCAATATCTAAAAGAAAACTCATTTTGCTCTTTATTTAGGCCTGGAATGATAATTTTCAAATATAATTAATGGGAGTGTAGGAACCTTACTTTTTTTTTTTTTTCTTGTGGTACCAGGGATTGAACTCAGGAACTTGCACTTGCCAGGCAAGTGCTTATTCTACTGAGCTATCTCCTCAGCTCCAATGGGTTTTTCTGGCTGGCTCAGGGTCTTTTAAGGGTGGATGTTGGGATCGAACCGCTGTCCCCTGTGCCTGACTGGGATTGTTCATGCAGGCACTTAAATCACTGAGCTAACCCCAAAGCCCCCTGCATTTTTCTTGATTCACCTTCAACCTTCATTTAAAATTTATCTAATGGACTTTCATATAACACAGACACTAAGCCAAGCTCCATTATAAGTGATTTATATGTATGAATTCACTTAATTACTCCAATATCTTTCAAGGTAGGTAAAACCACTGCAACCACTTTAAAGAAGAAAATATGCAGAGAAATGTTCAGAGCTTTGCCCCTGGTATTGCAGTTGGGTAAAGAGTGGAGCCAAGAATGAGACTCAGGGAGCCTGGCCACGTTCCCAACCATTACACCATGCTGCATCCTAGCTTAATCCTTTAAAGATGTCATCTCTGTGGAGTTTATTGCTCTAAAGTTTTATCCCACTCTTACAGGGCTTGGTCTTTCATCCTGCCCATTTTCCCTTCCTCTATACCCAGATTAAAGAAGAACACAAATAAGATTAGTTCATTTCATTACACCTTTCCTTGCTGGAAACTGCCATGCACAAAGCCTCTGTAGGCCACTCTGAAAAATAAACAAGAGCTCTGGCCCCTGGACACCCTGGGCAGCTGCTGTGGTCCCCCTCTGTCTTTCTTCTTTCTCATGGCTATCTCTTTTTATGCTTCTGGACTTGTGGACTGCCACCACAGCCCTTGCCTTTCTGCCCTGGGAAGGGAAATCAGTGGAGTTTTGCTACAAAGGTGGCAAAAACTGCTTTTTAAAGACTGAAGTCTAAAGGAACGCCAGTTTTATGAACATCTTAGCTCTTGCTTTGAGAATTTTGATCCTTTCCTGTCCTGCTACTTTCCATTTCTCTTAGGAATCCACAAGTGTCTTCATAGCTTGAGTCTGTAGCACAGTATCTACCCAGGAGGAAACAGATGGGGCCAGGACACCAGGACTCAGTTGTAGTTTTGTTCAAGAGGAATGATATGCCTTGGAGCGAGTCAGTGTGTAGGACTGGGATTCAGTTCCCTCTTCTTTGAAACAACTCAAGGAAGAGGATGAGTTCAGCAAGTAAAGAGATGCTTCCAGCTCTAAATTGTATGGTTTGTTGAAGAATTATGAAAGGAAGAGAAAGCATCCAGATATCTAAGTCCCTGGTACTCTCATTACTGACTGTAAGAGTACTCCAGAGGAGGTATTGCTCTTCACTAAGTAGGGATGAACTTCTCAATGTTGAAGGACAACAGCTGCTGAGGAAGGAAGATGAGAACCTGTTTACTTGCCTAATTCCCTCCCCATTGCTCCATAAATATTAGGGGAGGTTATGAGAAAATATGATCCTCGGAATCTCTGATTTAAATAGTTCAATCTAATAAACAGGAATTTAGTACTAATTACTATGTGCGAACACTGTGTGTACCGAGCTTGGGGGAATGAAAAGGCACAGGGAACAGCTCCTCATCTTGAGCAAGAAACAAATCAGGCAGCAGGTAGTATTGAAGAGAATACATGAGAGCACAGAAGGGTGTGGTTGTCGATCTAGCTCTGCGAGGATGTCATAGAATGTTTCTCCAAGGAGTGTATATGTGACAGAATGAAAAGAAGACACTCATGTGAAGCAGGGTGGCAGCTGAGCTGCAGGAAAGAAATGCCGCTGCTGCTGCTAACAAAGGGCTTGATATTCAGGGTTTCTACCATTGCTTTCTGGAAAGCGAATCCAAATTTCTTCTTCTATTTTGTACTTAGGTCAGGGTCACAAGCCTGGTGCAGTGAATCAAATACAGGCTGGCAACCATCTTGAGTAACTTCCCATCTTCTTAGAGTTTTTTTTTTTTTTTTTTTTTTTAATGGGCTACTGTGAAGGTAGTATGGTATCTTCTGCTTTTATAATAACCTTTAAAGACCTCTAGGATGGGACAACCCCTGATAGAAGCTTAGATCTCTGAGCTACTGCTTGGAGCTCCCTGAGCCACTCTGGACCCAGAGGAATGAGAAGTGAGATTAATAGTATTCAGGGGCGGGGGAGATACCTCAGCATTTTAAGTGGCTGACTGGCAAGCACAAACACCCTCCCACCCCCGACCCCAGTACTGCATGCCATGCCAGCCCAGTGCCAAGCTGGCTACTGAAACTGGGTGTGGTTGTGCACACCTGGAATCCCAGCACTGGGAGGCTGAGACAGGAGAATTGCTATGAGTCTGAGCTGCACAGCGAGACCCTGTAACAAATACATAAATAAATAAAAGATTTTTAAAGACAGTGTCCAGCCACTAAGATTACAGAATTGTTTGGTACATGGCTAGATGGTTGGAGTTCATTACCATTACTGTGTAGCGCTCTAGGCTGAGGAACAATAAGGAGGAGAGTCACGCCTTGCTGTGACTCTAAAACTTTGGTGCTGACCTCAGAGTGCTTACAGTTTTGACTGTAAGGTCCACTGCTCCTCACTTGAGAGGCTGAGGCAGGAGGATTGGTGTGAGTTCGAGATCAGCCTGAACTGCATAGTGAGACCCTGTCTCAAAAAGACACACACACACACACACACAAAAAAAAAAAAAAGAAAAAGAAAAAGTCCACTGCTCCTTGTTCCCTATGCTTCAATGGCTCCAGCATTTCTCCCAAAAATCAGTTACCTCTCATTCTTATTGCAATTTGGCAACTCCTTCTGAGTGCATTACCAGCATCAGGTACCTTTGTAAGGACATTGACTGTATATATTATGATAAAATATGTGCATATGCATAACCATATAGCAAAATATTACCATATAAAAGTAAGGAAATGTATTATAATATTTAAAAAGCAATTTTATGTAAATATATTAGCACAGTATTATTTAAGATGCATTATCTATAATATATACTATAATACATGAAATGTTATTAATAACTATGGATATATATATATATGTATATATATATATATATATGTATATATGTATATATATATATATATGACTGTAAAAATCTGTTCTCAGTAGAATACATATATTTTGAAGGTAAGGGCTGTGTCTATATTGGTTATTATTGTAACCCTAGCGTTAAGGGTAGTAACTGTCTGCTCCGTAATAACCACCCCCAATTATCTACACAGTGAATATGTAAGGATAAACAATAGATGGGGACGGAGGTGTTTTTGGAGAAGATGGAGCTCACATCAGGCCTATACATTCAGAGTCTCTGAGTTATATCTAGATGTGAGTTTCTAAAGGCAGATAATCTCCAAGCCTAGAGGGCAAGGTTTTGGAGTTACTCACGTGTAGGTAGATGACATTGGAAGCTATGGGAGCTGATGGAGGTGCCCCGAAAACATAGGGGTAGGAAGAGGAGAGGATTAAGACAGTTCTGGATCACAATGGAATGTGAAATAGATTAAGCATAAAACAAAACAAAAGAACAACAACAAAAATGAGTAAAGGACCACTAATAAGACAAAGGAGAACAAGGGAACACCTAGGCATGAGCTTTTGGGGCTGTGTGGTGTGTGCTTTCTTGTTTGTGAGAGTTAAAGCCTTGTGACACCCCAAGGAGAGCCACAGTTTTCAGGTTAGATCGGAAGGACAGGAGTGCTCAGCACACACTTCTAGGCTGGTGATATAAACGCTGAACTTTGAAGTGTTCCTGGGAACATGACCACAGGGACTGACACTTCTCCTCCTAGACATAGCCACGGACATCCCTGTTAATCACTAGAAAGTTCAGTTGTTTCAGATTTCTGGGGTGATGCCAGGAGGTACACAGGCCATCCTGAAGCCTTCCATTAGCATGGCACGGTGAGCTATATTTTGACCTGAGTTTATTCTCTTTCTAGAAGATTCTCAAAAGGACAGAAAAGCTTCCAGTCTAATTGAAGATTTAGTGCAAATACGATGCCCAAATCTAGCTGACTGGCTATTTTAATTAATGAAGCTTTATTGGAACATGGTCACATTCATTCATTTTGAAATTATTAGGCCTGTGAGATAGTTCAGCAGGCTAAGCATCTGCTTAGGCAAGCTCAGAGACTGAGGTTTGGTCCTTGGTCCTGCATGCTGTGCTGCCCCAACCACCCCCCAGGGTATGGTAAGTTTGGGCCTGGTGTCCCACATCTGTAATCCTAACACTGGGGAGGCTAAAAACAGGAGGCTCACTGCAAGTTCAAGCTATGTAGTGAGACCCTATAACAAATACATAAAACAAACAAACAAACAAATAAATAAATAAAGTGTGACTGCTTTTACTCTACATAGTTGAATAATTACAGCAAGGGAATACATGATCTATCAAGTGCACAATATTTAGGATCTAGTATTATACAGAAAAGATTTGCCCGCCTCTGCTCTAACTGAGCATAGCTCTTTGTCCTAGGACAGCAAGACATTTTCACTACTAAAAGGAGCTTGTATGAACCCCTGGGAGTCAACAAGGACCAGAAGTACAGGAAGTATAGCACTACATGCCCTCAGTCTGGTTATATATTTATTTTAGCTTGGGACCTCCATGGTAATGGTGCATGTATGTGTGTGAGAGACCCTGTTCTACAGAGTACCTTTAACTGGTGGCCATAGGATTGAAGGCCAAAACTGGGTATCATGGACCTTAAGACATCGCCCAGGGCACAAAGGAAAGATTTAGAAATAAAAAGAATGGACGTAGATGGAGAAGGAATGATGGGATGGTAGGATGAAAAGTTACCCTAACAAAAGGTACCGTAAAAGAACATCTGTGCCTCTAGACTATGTTTTGTCACTGCCCTTGTGAAAAGTAGAAGAAGAAATAGGAATAGATTTCTATCATTTTTCTAAGTGACAGGGAAGTAAGACTGGATCTTCATCCTAGACTCTACATGACACTACATGGATTTTACACTTTTCCCCTAAAGCAAATACACATGTGCACTCACAATTAAAACTCCATTTAACAGACATCTTAATTTTAAAGACCTTAGAAGAAGCAAAGTTTTTAATCATACAATCTTGAACAGGAAGCTAAATTGTGATAAAGTCACATGTATAATATGCCTTTCAAACTCGGGAATAATCTGTGATCCCATCCTAGGAAGACTTCTGTTTCTGAAGGGTCTTTGTTCCCCTGTGACACAAGATTAGCAAAATAAAAGTTGTACTTTAAACTGGCCCTCAAACCTTTATTTTGCTAACAAACTATGGAGGTGGGGTGACTTGGGGAAGGCAGGACTTGTGTTTTCCAGTGTGTCACAGTTCCCATGGTTTCATAATTTCTTGTCTTTAAGGGTGTTTAAGTTCTCAGTTCCTCCAGTAACTTTACGTTTTTGCTCACAGATTTTTTTTTTTTTTGTTGTCTACAGGGTGTGACTACATAGATCAGACTCCTAGAGATTATCCTATTTTCAGCCTCCCAAAGTGCTGGGATTACAAAAGCTCCACCATGCCTAGTCTCAGTCTCCACCTCAGCATGCCTGTGGGCAGGGCTAGAATTGCCTGCAAAATAAACCAAAAAAAGTATCCCTTAAGTCTTATCCATAGAATTTGGCCAGTTCACTTCCATAATATAGATTAAAAAAATCTTCTTTTCAGTAATCCTCTTTTTATGTAAAACAAAAATGTTCTTAAAATCTTGGGATGCTTTATGAGATTACTTATTTCTGTGTATCACTTCAATCAGAAACATCCAGACTAAGAAGTCTTTAGGCAGAATTGGTCAATCACCAAGCTCTCTAATTTCTGTAGAATTGTTCCTATCATACCGCACATATATGCTGTTATAGACCTGAGACATTTCCCTCTCTGTTGAGCAGTGTGTGCCAATGTGCCTTCTCGGTGATCTAACTATGAATAGCGCAGGAAGATGGCCAAGGAAATAAAAGATGGACCATTCTATTGTCATTGTTGATGGGTTTTTCACTTTTATCCTGGAGGCACATGTGTAACTCCAGCTACAAAGTGAACTGATATACAGCGTATCTGCAATAGGTGGACTTCTCTGGTGGCCAATGAAATCCTCGCTCCTGGCATTCACATCCTTGTTTAAACCCTTTTGTGTGGGAGCTGGATCTGATGATTTGATTCTAATGAATGGAAGGATGCTGATTCTGTGATTAGGTTAGATTTGACCATGAATTCACTCTCTGCCTTGTCCTCTGATTGCTTTCCTGATGTGAGCTTCTGCTCTGTGGAGGGTTCATGTGACAAAGAACTGAGGGAGGGCTGCTGTCAGCAATTGACAGGCAAGAACTGAATCCTGGCTGCAGCTGCATGAGTGAGCCAGGATTGGATGTTTCCTACATAACACTCATTAACTATAGCCTTGGAAGAGAACTAGGGCCAGAGGACTCAGTTAAGCTGAACCAGGAGTCCCGATCCACAGCAATTGTGAGACAGTAAATGCTCTTATATGCCACTAATGCTTGGGGTGATTTGTTATGTGGTACATAGAAAAGCTTATTTTTCTACTCAAAGAAAGGAACTCTTTTTTTTTTTCTTAAAAATAATCAGTCTCAAACTCAAGAAACAAGAGGAGATAATTTAATCTGACCAAAGTGAATAGAGAACAGATTAAAACTATGTAACCCCCCCAATACTGATTGAATGCAACTGAACTCAGACTAAAAATTGGAATTTCCTTCTGAAATAAAATAGAAGTACAGTAGCACTGAAGAAAACAATGAGCATCAGAAAGTGTAGCACGATCAAGAGGTCTGTGATGACAGCCTTCTTCAATCAGCAGATATTATTGAGTTTGAATTTCAGGAACTCCAAGATTTTATTGAGGAAATAGTTAAAGTAGTAGCAAAGGAGAGAAAATTGGAGACAGTAACTAGGGATCATGGAAGGTCAAAGCATACAATGTTGATGATTCCTAATATCATTAATCTACTAAAATCTCAGGAAGGGGACAACAGAAGGGGCTCATAGACTCTCCACTCTGCTTGTTACTAAGACCTTAGCACCAGTTGTGTGGGTTGGCAGCCGAGGAGCAGGTTGGACTCACCCAGCCTGGAGGATGAATAGGGACAAAGGAAAGGGGAGTAAAAGCACAGATCACTAATCAATAATTCCAGGAGATATTATAGGGTAGCAAAGCATTAGAATAGGAAATATTGAAAGAATATATAACACAAAAGGATTCTGAAATACATTTTTCAATTCAGGATGACAGACATTAAGAAGAAAAATATAACGTACCCCTTGACACAAAGTTCTCTAAATGTTTAAAATGAAAATCATTTGAACAAGAGAGCTTCAGGTGGTATATTCTTTTTCATTTTGTGGGAGGTACTGGGAATTGAACTTAGGACCTAGAGCTTGCCAGGTAGATGCTGCACTGCAGAGTTATATTCATGCCCCCCCACCAGGTGGTACATTGTCAAGGAACAAAAGTGGTTATGCCCCTTTAAAAAGGAAAATATATTAGAGGATTATTTGAAGGTTTTCAACCCATACCATTCTTCCCTGGAAAAGGTAAGTTATGTGTTGTGAATAAGCAAATAGATAATTTCCTTCTATCCAAGGGGCAGAAGACATCCTATATGCTTGCGTTTCAGGAGAGAATGAGGTATCTATCTTCTTTAGGAATTTTATGCACATTTCCCTTCTTCAAAGGCGTGAAGGGGGAAGTTTAACCTTGCAGAAGTGCGAGGAAACTTTACTACCTAAGGAAAGACTCTCCGGGGATTGGTCAAGGGAGTGGATGATGTGTGAAAACTTGCCCTATGACAACCTTCTTCCCTTCACACCACTCCAGATGTGTGGAAGTTCTCACACAGCTCCTCCTCACGTGTGTGTGCATAGAGAGCACTTGTGTACCCGCCTCTCAACAGAGGTTTCTTTCTGTACTGTTTCTATTATGTTGTTTACCTGGATGGGAATGATAGTGTCTTAAAAATGAACATGTCATTTATTTTCTAGATATTTCCAGATTGAGGTTCTTTGGTTTCTCATTATGAAACTGCACATACAGGACCATGGAATTTCCTTAAAACTCAGGCATTCTGATTGTTACAAAACATTTGAGTGACATGCGAGGAAAATAGTCATGTATTCCATTACTCCTTGATTTCCTTGATTCATTTTTGTTTTAGTGCTTTCATATTGGGCCAAGCACAAAAGGCAACTGAAAGATATTGAATAGTCTTGGCCCTCAGGATGTTTATAAAACAGAAGTGATTGAATATCTTTAACCTTCAGACAGGACTAAGTAAAGGCCCATAAAGATCTCAAGATGATTAGAGGTTATCTTATTCCCTTATTTTACAAATATTTCTCGGTCAGTTACTATGTTCCAAATACCATTCTAGGAGCTGGTTATGTAGAAGGGAACAAAGGAGGCAAGGTTGTTGGACACACAGACCTTGATACCTCTGGTCAAAGTAGAAAATAATCAACAAACAAACAACTAATCTAACTGCAGGTAATCATAAGTGCTGTGAAGAAACTAAAACAGGTCAGTGTGAAGTACAGTGAGAACTGGTGAAGGGGACAGTGTTAGTTCACAAGGCTGCTATGAAATGGAAATATCAAGGGGGAGTTGGTGATGCATTAACATCTGGAAGAAAGACTTTCCATGTAGAGAGACTAACATGGAAATTTCTTGTAAAAATGACAAAAAGAGCTGGGCAGGATGGCACACGTCTGTAATCCCCACACTCAGGAAACTGTGGCAGAAAGATTGCTGTGAGTTCAAGGACAGCCTGAACTACCTAGCAAGACCCTGTCTCCAACCACCCACTCACCTACCCATCCACCCAGCCAACCAACCAACCAGCCAATCAACCAACCAACCAACCAACCAACCAACCAACCAATGAGCCAACCAGCCAACTAAAAAGGAAACGCATCTTCCTAAAGCATGGAAAGAAAGAGTGATGGATGCTGTCACAGAGGTGGGAAGAAAAAGATTGACTTCTATGTGAAGAAATGGAAAACTTCAAGCAGGACCATCTGTTTTATATTTTCCAAAGACCATTGGAGCAAAACACTGTGTTGAAGTTGAGTTGTGAGGTTAGGAGGGATATCCAGGCAGAGAGTAGTTGTGTTAAATAGCTCAGGTTAGCCAAGACCAACAAGAAATAGATTCACACAGTCTAACTAGGGAAGCAGATTAGAATCCACTGTGATAGTCTTTCTACAAGTGGCGGGTGTGGACTAGGGTGACACCTGTCAAGTTGTGTGATGTGGTTCTTGTCAAGGTGGAATTTCTCAAAGCAAGTGATGTGACATTATCAGTGTTGAAATTTAAATAACAGGGGCCACTGTGACAGCATGTCATGCCCTGACTCATTCAGAAGTCTGTATTCTGACTCAGGTCTGTGCTAGAGGCTGCAAAGGCAGCATGCTGAGTGGTTTAGCCTTCATTCTGGCCACAAGGGGAAGCCACAGACAAGTGTGTGGAAAGTGAGGACTGAACTTGGTAATCCAGCCATATCTTAAACAAAGTTATAAAGATAAAGAGCTAAACACTGTACTCATAGAATCACTCTGAAAAATTAACTCTAAGAATATTTTATTCTTTTTAGTGTAGAAAATTACATGATTAAACTCCTTGGTTTGTCCAACTCCCCTTGAATTTGCAAAGGTATTGTTTCTCTCATTAGAAACTCAGCTCGCTGTCAGCTGACCAATTCCATACAATAACTTCCTTAGCAACAGCGGTTAGTACTCTTTTTTCTTACCCTAAGAAGGAAAATTTGTAATTTCCTAAGAAAGGAAAAGAGCACCTGCAGCACAGAATAATCTCGGGTATCTGGGTGCATCCATTACAATCCATCGGCTATTCTGTCTCCAATCTTGCTTCCCTATCCTTTCCCCAACTGGATGACCTGCTTAAATCCTCCCTGTCTCCAATTTTTCTTGTAAACTGCTTCCAGAATTAATCAACATAAAGCAGTCTAGTCATGTTTATTCCCTGGTGCCTACAGAATAAATTTCATATCTCTTAGCCTGACACAAACCAACCCAATCCACCTTTTCTCCTTTATCTCTCACTCCATCGCTATGCATTCTAACTCTTTTAATCGTATCAGATTTTCTTCTTCATCTTTTTGGCTATTTTTAGGATTGTGGTAAGATACACATAAGTTATCCTCTTAGCATTCTAATGTGTAGTTCAGTGCCATTAAGTATATTACCACTGTTGTGGAAATCCCATCAAGTTTTTCATTGCTAATTATTTCCCTAATGCTTGGAGCAACTTCATGCCTGGACCATACCTGTAATTATATGGTGCTGCTGGCTTGAAATGCCTTCCTATTCCTCATCAATTAAAATTCTACATATCTTGAAATATTAGTACTCACATCCTACCTCTTCCTTTAGCCTCCTTTAAAATCATGTGGGCAAACAATGTCAACTCTGTTTCCAGGCAACACAGTTTACAGTAAAAATGATGCCTGCTTGGAAAATTGCATCTGTACTTGGAAGGACAATCTAGAACTATGGCTGCATGGTGGGTATGGGACCCTTTGGACTTCTCTGGGTGATTACTCTTGTAGCTAAGCAGGTCTTTCATAGGGACCCTAGAGGTCTAAGGAGTTGCTGTATGAGATATTACCTCTTACACAGTAGGAGGTTTTTAAGCCAGGACATGACTATATTCACTCAATATGAATTTACTTCTTGAATCTGAGTTCTACTTGGGGCTAGGAAGGATACTGACACCTGTGCTAAGACTTTCATGAAAGACAAGTTCTAACGCTGCACGATCGTTCAGCAGTGTTTCCTATACTACATCCTTCTAGGTCAATCAAAGAGAAGCAAGGCTGTAGGAGTTATGTGTATCTGGCCAGTATACTTAATAAGGCCTTCCCTTGTGGGTTGAAATACTGTACGTGCATATTAATACTCTTTACATGCCTGAATTTAAGACCGTGGGAACCACCTGTTCATAGAAACAGGGCAACAAAGCACTGCTTACCTTTGGAAGTAGCTGGATTGCCTGCAGAATTCTCTGTCTGTGCCCAGAATTAAGGATTCCAATTTCCAACAGATCCTGATCTTCCATAACATTGCTTCCCTGAAACAAAACCAGAAACATTACAGGATAAATCAAACATTTACACTAGAGGAAAAAATGACCAACAAACAATCTGGTTTGTATACATGATGGCATCCAGTCCTTACTCTGTGAGGGTGAGGGCAGCTGAACCACTGAGGAACTTCCTTCTCACCACAAATCTTACCATTTATGGTTGGATCATGTGCACTTGAAGGTTAATTCCCATGACTTCGAATTCTGTTCCTGGGAAACTTAAACACCTCTTGGGTGAGTTGTCATTTAAGATTATCAGTGACCTCTACATTGATATGAATAAATCAGTTTAAAAAAATAACCTGAAAATAAGTTTCATAAGATGGGCTGAAAAAAAAAAAAAATTGCCAGACCCAAACCTCACCGCTGGGAGCTGAGCCAGCGCGCCCGCCGCGGGTAAGCTCCCTGCGCCCCTCTGTCCCGCTTCTGCGTTCCCGCGACTAACTTCCTGTTCCAGCCCAGACCCAAACCGCACCGCTGGGAGCTGAGCCTGCGTGCCCGCCGCGGGTAAGCCCCCTGCACCCCTCTGCCCCGCCTCTGCGTTCCCGCGACTAACTTCCTGTTCCAGCCCAGACCCAAACCGCACCGCTGGGAGCTGAGCCCGCTTGCCGGCTGGGTCAGGATCCTTGGCCTGCCTTCCCTTTCCCCGCCGCCCCCCCTTTTTTTTGAACCCCTCCAGCCCAAGCTGCAGCACCGAATCCATCAAATAGCCCGTTTGGCAACCGATCTGGTCCACGAGCCTACCAGGACTATTCAATCCCAAAGCTCCACCTTCACCTACAGACCACATCCGCCAGGATTCACAAAAGCTAGCAGCCAGAGCCCCAACACAAGAGTCAGGAACCTCTGTAGAAGAACCACCTTGGAGTCTCCAGACCAAACGCCCATAGACACAGCATAACACCACCAAAGTGCAGAGGTCGCTTCCATACAAAATGATAACAACAAGGAGTAGGAGGCAATCT